>CM062296.1:830319878-830560935 GCA_031216915.1 Pictodentalium vernedei | reverse complement strand
ATTTTGGGCACTGTCTTTTTGAAGATCGGGTTCCATTTCAATGCCTGTTAATATTAATATTAATTTCACGTCATTGTCGACAAGCAGTACAATACACTGACTATCTAATTTACCCCATTGTATATGAAGCCCTTTATAATTCAACGTGGCGGTGCTGCCACGATGTAACAAATAGCATCTTACTTGTAGATTTATTGAATGTAAGAGGCTGTTACGGGATTCTGCTTCCGGAATCCCTATTGAGAAAGTCCATTATCTGGACCCTCTTACCTCTTTACCTAAGGATTTGGGTCGCATCCGCCCGCTTAATACAAATTCAGTAGATGGAAAACTTTTTTTTTCAGAAGAATTTCAACAAAAACCATATCATGTGACCTCCCACTCATTGCAACGAACTCGTTGAGCTCATTCATCTGAGGGGCGTCACTTATGGTTTTGTTGAAGTAAGGTAGAGCTCATTCCAGACCTAATTTTATCACACGCCTCTCCTTATGAAATTCCAATCTACAGCAACACTAAACCATGCGGAAATGAAAATCTGTTCCGCACACATATGCTAAACGGAAATCGTTTGACGGGCTATTTTAAAGTAGAGGTGAAATGTCACTGGAATTTTCTACAATTGAATCGCTAGCATTAGCTGAAAATAGTAGCACGGGGTTCCTGTCAGTAGTATGTCGCGTACATTTGAGGGACCATTTGGATGACCTCGGTGGATGACCTCGGAAGGGACGTCATGTCACGTGACCTAGTGGCGCCATGTTGTGTTGTCATGGTAACCCGCGTGAGCGGCCATGTTGTGACGTCATCTCCAAAGTGATACGTGGTGTTAGTGCGCATGCGCAGCGCGTGTTGTTAGGGTGATACGTGTTTCCGTTGTCCATTTTGTATACTGAACGCCACCATTTTGGTTTCTATAGTGGCACGTGGTTGCTATGTTACCTAAACCCTTCTTATAGGACAGGCGTGTGTTCGATTGAATAGGAGTAAATCTAATTACCACAAACAACCCGACAACTTTTACTATTTCGAATTCTTACAGAATTTTCTGCTTCTATTTATATATGCAGTAGTTTACGTCTACCTAGGCATGTTCCTTTGTCATGGAGTATACACCAGTAGCGTAGAAGTGCCTATCAACTGGAACAGCTTTGCTTATTACTGTTATATTTAGCAATTTCTGGTATATTTTGTTAGTTCTGACCCTATTGCGTGTACTCTTGTGTTTCATTTATATAGATCATTTATATAGATCATTGCTAACCAATAAGATTGCTTTCTTTCCCATAATCTGTATGCAGAGTTATCTCCCCTTATTGCAATGAAGTGCTATCCGATTCTCGCCACCTCTACATCCAATGGCAATATTCCATGGAATCCCATTTTTTGAAAACACCTGTGGCTATGGAATCCCTTTTTGTCATATGTGCTTATGTGAAAAGGCACACTGTGACACAATGATTCAGATTCTTTATTCACGGTACACATACATGTAAAATGGTTACAAATAAACATATTGCACAAATGTAATGAGAAGTATACCGTGGGAAGTGGCATAGCCAGATTGGCTGTCTACTTGCCACCCCCATGGAAGAAGATGGGGGGTGATTGCAAACAGACTGTGGCTGAAAGAATGAACTGAGAGCCAATTATGTGGCACATGATGGAGAATGACTATCGAATCATTACTTTTCTGATTTTAAAGTATTAGTGTTTCATTTTCGCCAGCGGAAAGACGGTGATTCAAGGTAGGCAAGAAGCAACCTGCCTATAGGACTCCCTCCACTACTTATCATAACACATGAAGGCGGCAACAAGTCTCATCGTGAAGTTCGTACCGTTTAGACTGCGACAAGGAGATTGGTCATGATGTTTGGGTGTGGTGTCTACGTTAGCTGCATCATCATCGTAGGATGACGAATGTTATGATTTATTTGTTTAGATTTTTATTTGCAAGTTCTTAATTGTATCCATATAGTATTTTACATAGCACCACTGTAAGGAGGAAGCGCGACAGGTTGCACAAAACGAGGATTCCAGATTTAGACGCGGACCACGACTTTGACAATTTACGAAGTTTTCGAAGTGCAATCGGGGCAGTAGGGATTGTTGCAGCTGACATAACTGGAATATGAGGAAATGAATGTGGAAGTTAACTTGTTCTTAAGCATGCTTCTGTCACTAATATTTCGAGTTGTGTCGTCCAGAGCATTCCATAGTTTCGGGAAGGAGAATAAAGGAAATTTATCCAGAGTTTGGGTCCGTGTTTTTTCTATGTTTTGGAGGCCTGACTGTCTAGTTCTCCTACCAGATGGATTGTCGGTAATTTTAAATATATCAATGAAAGACACAGGTAGTCTGCCGTTCTGCCAGTCAAACACGAACAGTAGTGCATGTAGCCTAAACAAATCATCAACCTTGAGTATTTGGTTTTCTTTAAACAGGGGATCTGTATGAGAATTGTACTTTTTGTTATTAATTATTCGTATTGATCGTTTTTGCAGGACAGCTAGTTTTTTGATAGCTCTTGAGTTGCCCCATGCCTGGATTTCGTATACCAAATGGCTATGTACGAGGGCGTAATACAATGTTTTCAGAGCTCCGTGGGGGAGGATATTTTTAACTTTGTTTAGACTATAGTTTGCGCGTGCTATTTTCGAGCATAATCGGGATATGTGAGCCTTGTAGGATAAATGTTCATCAATGCTAATTCCCAAGAATTTAACAGATTTTTCTGTTTCGGTGGCCCCAACCTTGTTAATGTTTTGGTTATTTATTTTTACCTCTTGACAAAGTTTATTGTTCCTACCTTTATTTGGATTAAGTATGATGTACGAGGTTTTCTTAGCATTCAGCATTAACTGGTTCACAGAGCACCATTCGAATAGTTTGTGGAGCTCGTCATTGAAATACGGTGTAATGGGATTATTATCGGAGCCCGGGTAGTGTGCAGTGGTATCATCGGCAAATGATAAAAGATTGAGTGACGTTGAGTTACTTATATCATTTATATATAAAAGAAAAAGAATAGGGCCTAAAATCGAGCCCTGTGGTACACCGCAACTCTGTTTGGCTAAGTTCGATTTGTGTTCCTCGTACGTGACATATTGAGACCTGTTGGACAAGTAACTTCTAAACCAATTGTTGGTGACACCACGGATGCCATATTTTTCCAGTTTACCTAATAGTATTTCGTGATTTATGGTGTTAAAGGCCTTTGACAAACCCAGGAACAGTGCTGAGGTGCTGTTTTTTCTTGTTTATTATTTTCTATTGCAATGCTTTTAAGGAGCTGAAGAACTGGATGAATAGTACTATGTCGCTTTCGGAACCCATATTGGTGAGGGTATAAAATATTAAACCTATTGAGGAAACTAGCTAGCCTCACTTCCATGCGTTTTTCCATTACTTTTGGGAATACCGGAAGTATACTGATAGGTCTGTAATTTGTAAAGCTGTGCTCGTCACCCGCTTTAAATATGGGTATCACCTTCGCGATCTTCATCCTGTCTGGTACTTTTCCGTTTAGGAAAGAGTTGTTAATTAAATGTGTTAGAGGATCCAATACTTCGGTTATCGTATGCTTAAGAAGACAGGTTGTGATGTCATCGCAGTCTTTAGATAATATTGGCTTCATTTTATTTACTACTCGGTTGACTTCTGTGGGATTTGTGGGTATTAAATAAAAATTATTGGAGACATTGTTGTCCATGTAATCTGTGTAGGACTTATTAGTTTTCTGAATCTGTTCGGATGTGTTTTTCCAATGTTGATAAAGAAATTGTTGAATTCTTCTGCGATGGCATGGGGCTCGCTTAACTCGATGTTGTCCTGGATGAAGAACGAGGGTAATCTGGCTTCACGTTTTCCTTTATTGATGGCTTCGTTTAAAATCTGCCACGTTCTTCGCATATTGTTTTTGTTTTCGTTTAGGATATCTCTATAATAGGTAGCTTTACATTGTATTTTTATCTTGTTGAAGATTTTAAAGTAGTTTTTATAGTTTTCTGACTTCGTTTCGGTGGGAGATTGGAGTTCTTTCTTGTAGAATTTTTCTTTGTTGTTGGAGGATATTACAAGCCCCCTTATCATCCATGGCTGTTTTTTAATAAATTGTTTGTTCTGGCGAACACGTTTGAGAGGGAATGCTCTTTCATAGGCTTCCATATAGATGTTTAGAAAGGTTTCATATGACTCACTGGGACAATTCGACTGCATTACAGGATTAAAATCACTTTGCGAGATAAGTGTTTTGAATTCAACAATTCTTTCTGCATTTATTATTCTTTTTAGTGTAAAGTGTGGTGTATGTTTTGGTTTGGGTTTTTCCTCAATATAGAAAACACCAAAATGATCTGACACGTCAGATATGACTATTCCAGGTAATGCTGCTTGTGAAACATTATTATAGAAGATATGATCTATCAGACTAGCAGAACGACAGGTTACTCTCGTTGGCATTGTGAAAAACGGCAGAAAGCCTTGACTGAACATAAGATTAACAAATTCTTCCGTTTTTGAGTGTGTAGTTGCTTTTAAAATGTCTAGGTTAAGATCCCCCATAATATAAACTTTTTTTTATTTTCGGCATTTAAAACATTCGTTATTTCATTTAATTTTGAAAAGAAGAGGTTGATGTCGGCTTTAGGAGGAGTGTTGGGTCTATAAATAACGCCAATAATTCTGGTTTGGTATTTGTCTTTAATTTCAATAAACAGAGATTCGAAAACATGGGGAAAAAAGAACGAAATATCATTACGAACTCAGTAGGGTATTCCTTCTTTAATATATAGACCAACCCCTCCTCGACCACCATCATTCTCGTGTCTCATACGTTTAATAATCGGGGCATAGCCATCCAGACTGAACGACATCTCTGGAGGAATTTGGAAAATTTCGGTAAGTCCTATTATATCGAAGAAGTTCTTTCCTGTTTGTAGGTTATATAGCATGTTTTGGAAGGAATCCCAATGGGCCTTCAGGCTTTGGCAATTGAGATGGAATATTGAGAATCCTGCGTCTATTTTACAAGCCATTGACTGAAAGTCTCTGGGCGAAAAGTAGTTGCAGTCAGTTGCGTGGTTTTTATATGGAGATTCATCATTTTCTGCCAAGGAACATATTTTCTCAATATAGAGCTGTATAAAGTCGTACTCTGCGTCTACCTGCATCTCGTCGAGTGTAATGTTACCCGCCATAATTCACCAACAAACTACCATCCTTTCTCGCTGGACAAATATACAAGACATAACTACAATATATTGTTCCAAGATGAAGATAAAAGGAGATTAAGTCCCAGACATAGTTCAACTATTGGACGGGTTGAGACGATATCTCTTTTTCATTTCTAGTCACAGTCTGTTGCGGTAATAGTATGTAATTGGGAGTTTGTTTAGAAACGAAATTATTCTGTACAAACAGTATAAAAACACTGTAGTTTATATACAAGTACGTCGGGTGGAACATCACCCTACCTAACATCACATCAAAGTGATATGGTATCTTGGATGAATGAATGAACAAATAAATTTATAATTAAAGGACTTTACAGTAAAACAATGGATTCAATGAGGATAGAGAATGAGTGAGTGGATTTGTAAAAGACGAGGTGGAGTAATATGAATGAATGAATGAATGAATGAATGAATGAATGAATGAATGAATGAATGAATAAATGAATGAATGAATGAATGAATGAAAGAATGAAAGAATGAATGAATGAATGAATGAATGAATGAATGAATGAATAAATGAATGAATGAATGAATGAATGAATGAATGAATGAATGAATGAATGAATGAATAAATGAATGAATGAATGAATGAATGAATGAATGAATGAATGAATGTGTCCTAGCACATAGGCACATGCCAGATGTGCCGATATGTGCTTATATGTGCTCATGTGAAAAGGCACCATGTGACACAATGTGCCCTAGCACATAGGCACATACGAATATTTGTGGATACCTATGTCCTGGTATTGTTTTATTCGAGGATACCAACTGGAGAATCCCTTTTTTTGTCATACGTGCTTATGTGAAAAGGCACAATGTGACACAATGTGCCCTAGCACAAAGGCACATGCTGGATGTGCCGATATGTGCTTTTATGTGCTTATGTGAAAAGGCACAATGTGACACAATGTGCCATAGCACATAGGCACATACGGGTATTTCAGGATACCTGGTATTGTATTACTTGAGGATACTAGTTGTAGAAACTTTACATCCGGGTACTTCGTGCTACATCCGGGTACTTCTGTTGGGAAAGGTATAAAAAGGGTGTTGGGACGAAAATAAATTCATTTGTGTCCTGACCGTCGTCGAGTGAAGACATGTTACCGATTCCATGCAGATACTGTTCCAAATTATTTTCAAGACAGGACATATGACAAAAAAGGGATTCCATAGCCACAGGTGTTTTCCAAAAATGGGATTCCATGGAATATTGCCATTGGATATAGAGGTGACGAGAATCGGATAGGATTTCATTGTAATAAATGGAGATAACGCTGCATACAGATTATAGGAAACAAAGCAATCTTATTGGTTAGCAATAATCTATATAAATGATCTACATAAATGAAACAACAAAAGTACACGGAATAGAGTCAGAACTAAAAAGAATTCTGTAAGAATTCGAAATAGTAAAAGTTGTCGGGTTGTTTGTGGTAATTAGATTTACTCCGATTCAATCAACACACCCTCCGAACATACCCCTGTCCTACAAGAAGGGTTTAGGTAACATAACAACCACGTGCCACTATAGAAACCAAGATGGCGGCCTCCAGTATACAAAATGGACGACGGAAACACGTATCGCCCTAACAACACACGCTGCATGCGCACTAACACCACGTATCACTATGGAGATGACCTCACAACATGGCCTCTCAAGCGGGTTACCATGACAATACAACATGGCGCCACTAGGTCACGTGGCATGACGTCACTTCCGAGGTCATCCACCGAGGTCATCCACCGAGGTCATCCAAATGGTCCCTCAAATGTACGCGACATACTACTCATGTCGCTAATTAGTTTGGCGATAAGATGTGCTCTTTTTGGTATTAGTTCGTCCCACGTGTCCCAATTTGTGGTATGTGCCTACTGACACATAGAACACGTTGGAACTCAGGGGTCGAGTTGTCAAATTAATTGCTGCGTCTCCTTCTAATAATTGCTTTTATAGACACACGGGCGTGTAATAAACACATGGCGATACACGCGTGTGAATGGTTTTCTCGTTTTATTCTCCCGCGCTGGCACTCATGTCATATCGATTATCCCATTCACAATCGTGTGTTGTTCTATGTATTACTTGATGGTTTTGTTGTAGTAAAGTAAAGTAAAGCTCGTTCTTAACCTAATTTGCTTAACGAGTTTTGTCAATATCGATATCAACTGGTGACTTATTGAAGATTATATTTATTATATGATCCAAAACCAAGCAGGGCAGTGAAACTTAGCCCTTAAGGGCCCGAACAAGTGTCTTTAATTCCCACTCCACAGTTATACAGTGTAATGATTTAGCCGTGATCTCTTGTTGAGACTTGACTCCTGTACGTGAAGAGTGGATTGTAATTAAATCACCTGCGGAGAGGAGTTATCATCCAAACTATAACTTTCAAATTTTATACACATGGACAAAAAACACAAGCAATGTTTCAGCCAATGGACCTCCGGGTTTAACCCGGAGGTCCATTGGTTGAAACTTTTCCTGTGCTTGTTATGCGTTGCAACAAATTTGCAATTATTGGTTGGGTGGAATCTCCACTCTGCTGGTGAATTAGTGATAATACACTCTCCACATACTGTATATGATCCAGAACCATGCAAAGCAGTGAAACTTACCCCTTAAGGGCCTGAACAAGTGTCTTTAATTCCGACCATTCCACTGTGTAATGGTTTAGACGTGATATCTAGTTGAGATTTGACTAGAAACCACTGCTGAAGTAATTAGTCTATTCGCCAGCAGGAATCGAAAATAGGCCTTTAAAGGTTAACCCACTGCACACTGATGTCTAAATTTCAAGTTTACGTCAAAGTACATTTGGTTCTTGAGCAATTAATTTCGCAAATCGATGAGGAAGGGTTGCTTTTACATTTGAGTTTTTTTAGTTTCCTCAACTGATTGAGTATTAGAAACCCATATTTGGGCTCCATTCTTAAGTGCAGGTACCAGAACTGAAATGTTTCTTCTGTGGATGTGGTGTTCCCATTATTTTTGAAGTGAAGTTATTTTATCTATGGTCATTCCTTATCACAATTTATAGGAGATTGGCCATAAAGTCACTATCATTTAAACTGTAACAAGGCAAATAGATGTGAACAAATTTTAGCAGCCGAGAAAAATGTAGCACTCTACCGGGTTATAAATACATAGCGGATCTCGATCAAGTCCCCAATTTGTATCGTAATTTACACATGTTCAGGTAATTACGTCTGTATGCTGAAGATGCTATTTATTATATGATCCCCAAAAATTACACACAATACACTTAAATAGTATGAGAAATAAGCGGCTTCTATAAGTTCTGCAAGTACGTTACAACTTAAGCTGCTTTGATTGTCTGCGGTATCCGCGTCCGGCAATAGTATCCGTTAACTGGTTGAGTGCTAGAAACCACTATCAGGGCTTTCACAAAATGAGGGGAACCAGTGCAAAAGTCAACATTTTTCTTGCTCAGGTTTCGTATTTAATAAAACGCTAATATTATTTTGTTTGTATAAATTTGCTTTATTACAAAATATTGGAGAGTGCCTGATGGCACTCTCCAACAATTTGTAATAAAACAAATTTTGATGAACAATTTTAGGCCACCAAAATAATATAGCCTCAACCCGTTAAAGAATAAATTCTAAAGTATTTAATGACACAAATGTCATGGAATAATTTTCAAATTAACACCAACTGCTGTTGCAGACAACAAATGTTTATCCTTCCTCGTCCCCGTAGTTCGAATGTATGAGTTTTCTCCGGCGCTTGATGAGCCATTCGTTACCATTTTTGATGAATAAGCTTTAACCCTTTGAACCCTCGTTTCCTGGAATGGTATCACCTATGTGTACACTTACAGTGGGATGGGTCAGTCCAATGTCCCGTGTATAGACCTCTTATAATAAGACAAAATGGGACGAGATTATGCCTTGGACCGAAAAATCGATCTTCCAATTTCAGAGGGTTAAAAATGGGAGAAAGATCAGATAAAATAAAAGGAAAATTATAACGAAATCCAAACCTCTTTTGCAGATTGTTTCGAAGGAACTGAACATGGTTACACAGCTAGAGGTGCACACATGCTGATTCACCCAACCAATTACCCAAACCCCTTCCTTGCAAAATGCGACTTCAAATGGGGTTTCACATTTGTTACGCAGAGAGGGTCGCGCCACAAGTGCAACAATGTGTCAGAGAACTTTGACCGCACATGGATTGAATATAAAGAAGGTTTCGGCAGCTTGGATTATGAATTCTTCATTGGTCTTGAGAAGATGCACTATATTACCACACAAAGAGTCTCTACGCTTAAACTTGAGTTGCGAAGTGGAAGTTCAACGAGAATGGTGTACTACGACAGTTTCTATGTTGGAGATGAAAGCCATAATTTCACCTTGCTCTATGATTCCTTCAGGCCACATTCCGCAACGCCCGCTGGAGATGGATTTGGATTGGGAGCCCCGTTAGGCTCTATGAATAATACACCATTCTGTACTGTAGATCGAGACTGTGGTTCGTGTGCGCAGACGCATGCTTGTGGTTGGTGGTACAACAAGAACTGTTCAAATGTGAACCTTCATACTAAACTCGATGGTACTACCTCCATGAAATGGCCAATAAACGTAAGCGATTCGACAATGATAAACATCGACTCCCTTGAAGTATTCTTACATCAATAAGAGTACAATGAACGGAATGTACAGTTTTGGGGATTTTATTTTTTTGGTGTTCAATTTGGAGGGGGTGAGGTGTTGATTGTTTCTTGTTTTTTTTTTGTCTTTGTTTTTTTTTATTTTTATTATTTCGTTTGTTTTAGTGACGAAATTGACAGACGTATAATGGTTTAACCCTTTACCTAACATGAAAAGCAGACGACACCTTCAAAAAAACATTCTTGAATAACTAATATTTTTGATTTTTTGTTTCAAAACCATAGGTTATGACCCCTCATTGGAACGAGCTCGACGGGTCAAAACCCAATTATTTCCAACCAGAACATGAACCCAATCCCGTAGCCGCCTCGTTTTGTGGATCCGTTATATCTAAATTGGTCAACTTTATTTCGGTAAATCTTCTTGAATGTCTTTTAAAAATGTTTCTCCCAGCTGTTTTTCAAATCTGCACAAATTTGTACTTATATTTTTACTAACAGTGATAGCCCCAAATGGTTAGGCGTGAATGGGCATCAGCCGAAGAGAAACAGCGATACGAATTTCAACAAACACTTGTTCCGAAAAAGTTGTTTTGATTTTTTATCGATCCATTTGATTAGAACAGCTTCAGTCAAAACAAACAGACCCTTCTCCTTTGGGTTTAAACATCGGAATTACAATTTGTTTATTTAAAAGAATTTTAACGCATGGGTTGTGTGATAATCTCAGAACGCGATGTATGTTTTACTCGTTGGAATGGCGTAATCATACGACTACGCCATTCCAACTCGTTATGTAAAACACCCACCGATTCAAACACTCACCGCGTTCTGTCTATATATATATTTCTTTATTGTATGTAAACTGAACTTTTATGTATTTATGTTTATAGGTGGTTGTTCAATATGAATGTATGTCAATGAGCAAAAGAAGAAAAAAAAATATTCTTTTCAGTCAATCTACATGTTTGTGTTGCCGAATTCATTATTTCGGAAACGCAAACCGTTCGTGCTGAATAAACTGAGTCTGTAGAATGGGACGAACATACTTATTCAAATAATCCAGCTATTGCCACTAAGTCTGTTAATCTTCCAGAACCTAATTTTTAGATGCGCCTTTATAAGCTATTATTGTGTGCACCTCCATATCAAGCAAATTATTTAACCGTTTAGCAATCTGAATGCAGTGACGATCCTCTTGTGTATTGTCACTGCATTCAGATTGCTGAACAATCATCACAAACAAGTATGAGGGTGGGGAGGTTCTCCAGCATCGCATATCTGAAGCAATCTCACACATATTTTAAAATCAAGGTCGCACAATTAAATGTTGTTGAAAAAGATGCAGCATTCGCAGATAATATCATTCTTCAACTTTGTTTGGTAACATAAATCGGTTTTCAGGGACAATGCGTTACTGCGTCATCTGTCCTTTCAGACCTTGATGGCCGAAAAGTAAAATTGCTCATTGTTGCCTATGTTTATTCCGTGGAATGTGTGTGGTTTTATGCGTGCGATTGTCTTCTTGTACTGAATTTGAAAAAAAGACATTGGAATCGCCAACATATGCTTACTCATTAGACGCCGTTGAAAGCACGTACCCTCAATTTGAACCCTCCTCCCCCTCTTGGAAACATTTTTTTTTGTTTCAAACGTAGATTGTTCAGAAATATTACTTAAAAAAGCCTCAATTGTAATGCCCACATCTAAGCTTAACACCCCCCCCCCCCAACTACTTTCGGACCCTTAAAATTTGAGTTCCTGAAAATGATGGACTAATACTGTGTTGTGGATAACATTGAACGGAAATCATTTGCACTTGTATGGGAGTTTGGTGTAATTTTAGGCTTATCATTGCACGGATGCAGTGATGGTTCTCTTAAAATGACCACGGCGGGGGCCTTTTTTGGTCCGCCTTAATTCATCTGAGGAGAACCATTATCAGGATTGTTATTTTTCCATGATATGTATTAGGTCCCTGCTAATCCAATGCCTTTTTCCGAAAATATCAAATTCAGTTTGGATATCCCTTACTTTTTGAATAGTATACATGTATATATTTATTGTAGGCAAACTGTATTTTAATGTATTTATGTATTTATGTTTATATGTTATTCAATATGAATTTATGTCAATAAAAAAATTAAAAAAAAGAAAAAGAGAGAACAAATATGTTCAGTAACCAAGTCTGTTAAACTATCAGACCCTAATTTTTAGATGCACCTTTATAAGCTACTTTTGTGTATGTCTTCATATCAACCACATTATTTAACACTTGTGTATTTTCACTGCATTCAGATTGCTAAACAGTCACCATATACAAGAATGAACGTTAGGGCTGTCCTCCAGCATTGCATATATACATGATGAAACAATCTAACACACATTTTAAATTCAAGTGAATAAAATTATATCTTGTTGAAAAAGATGCTGTACTGGAAGATTATTATTATCCCTGATGGGAGAGGGTGTGGGATGGGAAAATCTCACCCGAGGGCAAGTTATTTGGGCCAGACACGAGGCTTGCCGAGTGTCTGGACCAAATATATTGTCCCGAGGGTGAGATTTTCCCATCCCACACCCGTACCCATCAGGGATTATTTTTCTCCCCCACCATACAGCGGTTACGTTAGTCAGAGGTAATCGACGGCCACGTGCTGATATAATCAACTCATTTGGTATTCGTTGTTTTGAAAACCTAATGACACCATCGGAAAGAGCATGCAAAAGTTATGTATATACCAAAGGTATATACCACGAAATCAATTAGGAACGGAGGTATCTTTGGGTTTAAAGAGTTCTAAAGCATCAAACTTTGATCACACGGTATTTTCATGACGTCAATATGAATTAGTCACTGAATAAGAAACTCGGCAAGCCTCGTGTCTGGACCAAATATATTGTCCCGAGGGTGAGATTTTCCCATCCCACACCCGTACCCATCAGGGATTATTTTTCTCCCCCACCATACAGCGGTTACGTTAGTCAGAGGTAATCGACGGCCACGTGCTGATATAATCAACTCATTTGGTATTCGTTGTTTTGAAAACCTAATGACACCATCGGAAAGAGCATGCAAAAGTTATGTATATACCAAAGGTATATACCACGAAATCAATTAGGAACGGAGGTATCTTTGGGTTTAAAGCGTTCTAGAGCATCAAACTTTGATCACACGGTATTTTGATGACGTCAATATGAATTAGTCACTGAATAAGAAACTCGGCAAGCCTCGTGTCTGGACCAAATATATTGTCCCGAGGGTGAGATTTTCCCATCCCACACCCGTACCCATCAGGGATTATTTTTCTCCCCCACCATACAGCGGTTACGTTAGTCAGAGGTAATCGACGGCCACGTGCTGATATAATCAACTCATTTGGTATTCGTTGTTTTGAAAACCTAATGACACCATCGGAAAGAGCATGCAAAAGTTATGTATATACCAAAGGTATATACCACGAAATCAATTAGGAACGGAGGTATCTTTGGGTTTAAAGAGTTCTAGAGCATCAAACTTTGATCACACGGTATTTTGATGACGTCAATATGAATTAGTCACTGAATAAGAAACTGATACATGCATAACGTCATAATAACGTTAGAAATGTATAACGTCGCGTGTGTGGCGTGGGATACATCTGTCTTTCCCTGCTATCTCACCCTGGACACAAGTATGTAACACATGGAGTTGGGGGAGAAAATATCATTCTTCAACTTATTTGGTAACGTTAATCCGTTTTCAGAGATAATGAGTCACTAGGTCATCTCTCAGGACTTTCAGACCTTGATGGGTGAAACGTTAAATAGCTCATTGTTTTCTATCTTTAATGGGTGAGATTGTTTTGTTTTATGTGTGCGATTTCCTTTTTATACTGAATTAGAAAAACATAATTGAAACTTCAACGCTTTTTAACTATTTTCTATTTTCTGTCCCTTAAAAGTTGTGTTATTGGTAATGATCTACGAATATAGTATTGTGGTTACACTGAACGGAACTCATTTGTTCTTGTAGAGGAGATTGGTGGAAGTTCAGGCTTGTCCTTTTTTAAAATTGCAGGGGAGCCATAATGGTTCTATTAAAATGATCACCAGGGAGCTCATTTTGGCCCGCCTTAATTCATCTGAGGCCATCTCTTATCAGCATTATTGCTTTTCGACGATATCTATTAGGGCCATGCGAATCGGACACCTTCTGTTCGAATCAAATACGAATCGAATCGGGTGTTTAAGTTTCGATTCCGAACCGAATTCAAATCCAATCGGACATCCAGTCGGTACAAGTGGTCAGAGAAGTTCGTACGCAGCTTTATTAGATGGAACTAATCGTATAAATTGGCGCTTTTTTGACACCAATAACTCGGTAAGTTCCTAGAGACCGAGGCGGAAGTGATTGCTTGTTGTATGGTAATATGGAATTCATCGCAGGAACGAAATTGTTGTCAAAAATTCGTTTGAGGAAACAGCTTTAAGAAATATCGTCACAGCTTCACAAAGTAGCAAATGAGCAAAAATAACTGCCACACGGCGAATATTTCAGAACAGTCAGATAAATGCAAAAAAAAAAAAAAACGAATCTCAAACTGTCTAGTCGCGTATGTATTCTGACATAACCTCTACTTGGTTGCCGCTAATGATTTTATTTGTTCCCTGTTACTGACTTTTAATATAATACCCGCCCCCCCCCCCCCCCCCCCCCCCAGCAGCGCTGACTGGCCAGTTAAACGTAATGATCTTGATATTTACGTAACCTCCGAGAAATAATGACCACATATGATATACGCAACAATAATGGACATAAGTTTCCGTGATCGTCATCGAGATATTCGATTTCAGTATTCCGCGGTCAAGAAATCGAATCGAACCGAATCATTCATCGAACCGAATTTGAAGATTCACAGGGCCCAAATATCTGTGTGTCTACAGTACGTGGAGGGTGGATTGTAACTAAATCACCCGCGGAGTGGAGTTATCACCCAAGCTATACATTTCAAATCGTGTACATGTCGACAAAAAACACAAGCAATGTTTCACCCAATGGACCTCCGGGTTTAACCCGGAGGTCCATTGGCGGAAACTTTCCTTGTGCTGGTTATGCTTTGGAACAAATTTGCAATTATTGCTTGGGTGGAATCTCCACTCTGCGGGTGATTTAGTGATAATACACTCTCCACGTACTGTAACTGTTTACATGTAGTGTCTACGATGAACGCTTCAAATCATGACACAAGACAACTCTCTTTTATCATCTCTAAATTTCTATTCGATTATGAGACAGAAATCAAGCCGAATATTAGCCACCGTTAGGTTAGAATGTCAAACTCTCGTGAAATATATAGTTGTGCTGAGAAACCTGAATTATAATATACCAGGTAACGTATGCACAGGGAACTGTCAGAGCTGAAAGTAAGAATTTTGAACTCAACTTTCTCCTTGACAATATCATGTGAATCACAATATGGATTGGATGGTGAAATAATTAGGCTTTTCCCTCTGGAAAAGACTATTGTTTTTCTACGGATTATTATTTTTTTATTTTTTTTTCCACACATTTTGTCCGTACGATTCAGAAGCCATTTTCGAACCGGTTTTCACAAAAGTTTGCACACGCATAGAGGGGCACAAAATCTAAAAATGTACCAAAGCGGAATTTTCGATTTAACCTTCATTTCGCCAGAATTGGCAAAAAACTGCCAAAATTGGGGTTTATCGGCACTTTCTCGAAACACGTCTTGTAGATTTTTTTTAAAAATATTTATCATTGCTAGACCTGCCTGCCTGTGACACAGGCCCCCACAGCACCCAAAAGATACCCGAGAGATAAACATACCTTCCTTTATTGGAAGTGGAATTCACCGAGGATCATTTTTGTAAGTAATAAGGGTGTTCAAAAAACCAAGCATTAACCCGTTTTGGGCTGGTTAAACAGCAATACCTCGATAAAGCTAAAAAAATCATGTTTTCCGTGGATTTCTCTAAACGAGTCTTGTAGATTTTCAAGAAAAATCTGTCACTCCCAGGCCTTGGTGTGTCAATAGAAATTGCATGGACAAAATACTGCGGTGAGCATTTGTTAACCTTCCACGGGCCTCTAAAAGTCAAAATTGTGATAAAATGGGCTGTTTTTGGACGCCAACAGCTCTCAATGGGTACGCCACAAGGAAAAGTGCCTTCTTTTATGGAGCGCACAATCTATGCACAAACATTCTTGTAAGTAGTAAGGGTATTCAAAAGTCGAAGTCTTAACCCATTTTGGGCAGGCTAAAGAGAGGGACCCCTTAAAATCTTAAAATTCCTATTTTCTGTGGATTTCTCTAAAAACATCCTGTAGGTTTTCAAAAAAAATGACTACTCGCAGGTCTTTGTGTGAAATTACAATTTGCATGGACAACATATTCCGGTGAGCGTTTATTAACCCTCTACAGGCTGCCAAGCATCGTAATTTTGTTGAAATGGGCTGTTTCGGACACACACAGCACCCAATGTGTAACTCAGAAATAAATATAATCTCCTTTGTTGGAAGTGGAATTCACCGAGGACCATTTTTAAAAGTAATAAGGGTATTCAAAAAACCAAGCGTTAACCCCTTTTGTGGTTGTCGATAGTGATATCCATCAAAAGCTTAAAATGTATGTTTTCCCAGGATTTCTTTACAAACATCTGGTAGGGTTTTCAAGAGAAAATGGCCACTGATAGGTCTTGGTGTCACATTACCAGTTGATTGGATAAATTATTCCGGGAAGCATTTGTTAACCCTCCATGGGCTGCTAAATGTCAAAATTTTGAAAAAAATAGTCTGTTTTTGGACACCAACAACATCAAATGGGAATGCAACAGAGAAGCATAACTTCTCTTACCGGACGCAAAACTGACAGGGAAACATTTTTGTAAGTAGTAAGTGTATTCAAAAATCGAGATCTTAACCCATTTTTGACTAGTTAAGGAGATATACCCCTTAAAACCTTAAAATTCCAGTTTTCTGTGGATTTCTCAAAAAAAAAAAAAAAAAAAAAATTCAAGAAAAATTGACCATTCGCAGGTCTTGGAGTGACAGTTCAAGTTGCATGGACAAAATATTTCGGTAAGCATTTGTTAACCCTCCAGAGGCTGCCAAGCATAGACATTTGGAGAAAATGGGCTGTTCTTGGGCAACCATAACACCAAATGTGTACCTTCGAGATAAACATAACTTCCTTCATTGGAAGTGGAATTCACCGACGATCATTTTTGTATGTAATGAAGGTATTCACAAAACCAAGCATTAACGCGTTTAGGGCTGGTTACATAGCAATACCCTTCAAAAGGTTAAAAATTCGTGTTATCCGAGGATTTCTCTAAAAACATCTCGTAGATTTTCAAGAAAAAATTACCATTCTCAGATCTTAGTGTGACATTACAAGCTGCATGTACAAAATATTCCTGGAAGCATTGTTAACCCTATGGAGGTTCTCAAACATCAATATGTTGATAAAATGGGCTGTGTTTGAGTACCCACAGCACCCGAAGTTGAGAGGAGAGATCAAAATAAGTGGAAAGAGAATTCAATGAGAATTATTTTTGGATGTAATAAGAGTATTCAAAAATCAACACTTAACCCGTTTTGGGCTGGATAAACAATCATACCCATCAAAAGCTTAAAATTCATGTTCTCCCTGGATTTCTCTGAAAACATCTTGTAGATTTTAAAGAAGAAATGGCCATTCACAGTTCTTGGTGTGACATTACAAGTTGCATGAATAAATATTCCTGTTAGCACCTGTTAATCCTCTACAAACTGCCAGAAATCAATATTTTGGATACATTTGAGATAAAATGGACCATTTTCAAATAGCCACAGTACTCCGTGGTTATGTGTCAAACAAACATAACTCCTTTTGTCGGTCATTAACTTGTTGGACAACGATATTGACATTAACCCACTCCAACGTTGATGATGGTTTTTACCTAAACATTTTTTTTTTTCAAACTGAGTCATTTGAGACTACTATACTCACCTTTCTCATAACATCAATGAAGGAACTTCAGTGAGACAGTTAAAAACAATTCATCAGACACTGTGAGTCATGAAAAATCATGGAATCTCATCGGAAAAAGCCATGATTCTCCAGAATCATAAAGTCTAGTTATTGCTGTTATCATATTTTTAATGTCAAAAGGTTTTACTTCGCCATGATTTCTCTCGAGATGCCAACATGTGCGATCAGTCGGCTGAAGTTGGCAATTCTGCCAGATAATTACTTATACCCCAGCCCAAATCAATTTGACAACCATTGCCTGTGCTTTTCAACGGTGAAGTCGGCGATGTTATATCCCGTTTGTGAAGAACTCCGACTGAAGAGAGCAATTCGAATACTTTTAGATGGCACACACGAAGCTGACTTGTGTCGCACTCGGAATACGTCACAAGAAGGCCGTGACCGCTAGCAGAAAATTGAGTTTATTTGATCACCCGCCTATAATTGACAAGCCTTGAATGTTTCTTCTCGGCCGACTTTTACATTGTCTCTGTTGTGCATATATTACAGCTCCTACCTTTCTCATACTTTGAACAATGCGTTTGTAAAGGAGATTACTTGTAGTGAATATATTGCCACCCCTATGGTTTCCATACATAGAACAATGCGTTTTTAAAGATTTACTATAGTTCATATAATGACATCGAAACTGTTTTTGTTCCTTTGAACAATGCGTCTCTAAAGGATATTTTCTGTAGTGCATCGAGTGCCGTCCCTACTGTTAATGCTACAATGCATTTCTAAAGGAGATTATCTGTTGCGCACATAGCACCATCCCTAGCGTTATTCATGCTTTCAACAATGCGCCTCTAAGGGGGGTTATCAGTAGTGCATACAGTAGTATCCCTACCCTTATTGCTGCTTTGTATAATGCATTTCTAAAGAAGATTATACAGAGTTCATATAGTACCACCCCTACCGTTATTCATACTTTGAAGAACGCAGTTGACAAAGAGATTGCATATAGTGCCCGCTACCGTTATTGCCACTTTGAGCAATGCATTTCTAAAGGGGATTATCTATCCATATAGTACCACCCTTACCGTTACTGATACTTTGTACAATTCGTTTCTAAAGAGATGACATGGCGTGTATATAGGGCCATCTCTACAGTTATTGCTAATTTGAACAACGCGTTTTTAAAGGAGATTGACTGTAATGCATATAGTGTCATCCCTACAGTTATTGCTACTTTGAACAACGCATGTCTAAAGGAGATTATAGGAAGTGATTATAGATCCATCCCTACCGTTATTGATACTTTGAACAACGACGCGTTTCTAAAGGAGATTACATGTAATGCATATAGTGGCATTCCTGTCATTGTTGCTACTTTGAACAATGCGTTTCTAAAGGAGATTAGCGGGGGTGTATATAGGGCCATCCCTACCATTCTCGCTAGTTCGAACAATGCGTTTCCAAAGGAGATTACATCAAGTGCATGTAGTGCCCCTTACCTATATTTGTATTTCAAAGTTGAACAATGCGTTTCTGAAGTAGGTTCACTGGGGCATATATAATGTCATCCTTATCGTTATTGCTACCTTGAATGATGAGTCCCTAACGCCATGCATACAGTTAAAACTAGAAGTCCTGTCACGAATAGTGCGCTTATCTAGGCTTAATTGCGCGTTGGAATTGCGCGCAATTGCCATATCGAATGTTATCCAAAGCACGGCAGATTCTCCTGGTTACTTATAGCAAACACATGCAATGTTTCTGCCAATGGACCTCCGGGTTACCCGGAGGTCCATTGGCTGAAACATTGCTTGTGCACAGGCCATATGTACAGAATTTGGTAGCTTAACTTGGGCCATAACGCGCACATTAACGCGCATATCAACGTGCTATTTCTGCGCATTTCATGACAGGACTTCTAGTTTCAAGTGGAGTACCGAGAGTGCATACAGTATTATCCCTACCGCCACTCATACTTTGTACAATACGTTTCTAAAGGACAATACATATAGTGCATATAGCGCCCCCTGTCGTTATTGTTACTTTGAACAATGCTTTTCTAAAGGAGATTATCTGTAGTTTATATAGTGCCATTATCCCCACCGTTATTGCTACCTGCAACAAAACGTTTCTAAAAGGGAATAACTTCAGTGCATACAGTGCCATCCCCATCGTTGCTTTTTTTAGCAATGCTTCTAAATGCGATTATCTTCCGGATCAATTGCGGGAAGTTAGATTTTCTTTTCTCTTGGAGTAATTGATTATAGAAAATGACCGTGTAAAGTAATTTCTGGTCGAGATTATGGAATAATTCATGATCCATATCTTTGTGTTATGAAACTACTTCTTACAGATATTTGTTATGTTTTGCAATCGTAATCCTGAAATTTGATGGTCCGAGGTGTCACGTGATATTACCGCCTTTCCAGGTATCCGATGTGTTGATATTAATTGATTGTGGATGGATCCCTTCTATATGCAGTTGTGTCTGATTCTGTGAAGGTGGATTTTAGTAGATATACTTTCTGAGTGTTAACCCTATGGAAACAGCGCCCAGTGAGAAGCGGCCTAGAGATTCAAGTGGGAGTTCTTTGGAATATGTGTCGAAAAAACTCAAAGAGGGGGTCATCCGATTCAACTGGTTTGAGTGATACTTGTTTGGATGAGTTTGATCCTAGTAGCATTATGGCATCATTCGCATCTTCGTCACCGTCTTCGAAGCCCGAGTCTGTGAGTAATTTCGTCATGATTCTAATGGATCCTGCTGTACAGGGTATTCTGAAAGGGCTGATCTCTTCAGCCTTAGCTGAGCAGATTGGGTTTCTGGATAGACGGAGATGTGTCTTGAGGAGAAGGACAAGAAAATCTGTCAGTTGGAAAATGACTTAGATCTTAAATAATATGGTATGAGAAACTGTCTCCGTGTCCCTGGTGTTCCTGAGAAAGTAGGTGAGAGCATTGATGAGTTGATTCTCAATATGGCTAGCAAGCTAGAAGTGGCTATGGAAAGACCTGACATCGAAAGAAGTCATAGAATTTGGCCCCCAAGATACGGTACTATTGCTCGGCCGATTATTGTGAAGTTTCTCAGTTACCGAGTGAAGAACGATTTCTACAAGGCGCTACGGAAGTTGAAGAACATTCAGTCTCACGGGAAGGTATATGTGAACGAACATTTAACAGCAACAAGATCAGGTATGGCACAAAGGTGTATGGATTTGGTGAAAGTCGAGAAACTGAAGGAAAACTGGACCTCCGATGGTGTGATTTTTGTCAAGTTGAAAGCTGATTCACTTCTTAGAGTAACCACTCCACAGAGCCTCCTGAAAAGTGAGAATGATCTTAGTTGATCAATGGTAGATGGTTAACTTTCACCCGGTAGAACATGAGTTATGGGTTACCCAGTACTATAGGGGTTTCTGCATGACGAACAACTAATGATGGGTGCACCAGTCCCCACCAAGTTATATTTTAAACGAAGCGTAGATATGTCCTAAATGTAGAGCAGATATATGCGGATTGTTAAGCGACTTTATGCCATCTGACTGAGCTATTGGAGATCCATCGGATGGGATACAGTTGGTAACAACTGCATTTACAGGTAAATTGTGATCGTTAGACCATACCCAGCATAGAATGTATACTTCCCATTTCGTTCTTGGCAGAGGGTTAATTTTCCCTTAGTCAAATATAAATCTTATTATGTAGTGATCGAGTCTGCGATTAGTGGACTAAACAATACTTATCATGTTAACTTCTGATGGTTCTTGGTAGAGGGTTAATTTTCCTTTAGTCAAATATAAATTTCAATATAAAGCAATCAAGTCTGCGATTAGTGGACTATACTATATCTAGCATGTTGACGTCTTATGTGTCGGATGAATCTCTGGTAGAGGGTTAATGGACCTGAAGTGATCTTACATGTACTTGTGAATTATTGTGGTTATTACCAGCTATGTCATGTGTGTATGGGATTTGGTTGGGGATAACTGGACCTGCACGTCCATGTGAATTTTGATCAGTGGACTAATCTCCACCTATTTGTATATTTTCCACTTGCTCTTGGTAAAGGGTTAAAGGGTTAAACTTCCATTAGTCAAAGATAAATACAAACATACAGCGCCCAAGCGTGCTCTTAGAGGAATCTTAGTGGACGAAACCATACCTAGCATGTTAACTCTCCAGTTGTCTTCGGTGGGTGCAAATAGGGAGTGCAACTTTATGTAAATGTAGTGCAGATATATATTGATTACCAAGCAGCGGTGTGTCATCTGACTGAGCTCTTGGAGCTGAATCAGATGGGACACGGCTGGCAATGACTGCATATATACAGAAACCTTGATTAATGGACCAATCCACACCAAGTATGTATACGTCCTATTTTGTTCTCGGTGCTCCGTCGGGTGGGATACAGCTTGTAGCAACTGCATTTACAGGTAAATTGTGATCATTGGACCAAACCCAACATAGAATGTATATTTCCCATTTCGTTCTTGGCAGAGGGGTAATTTTTCCTTAGTCAAATATAAATTTTAATATGTACTGATCGCGCCTGCGATTAGTGGACTAAACAATACTTACAGTTAAAACTAGAAATCCTGTCACGAATAGTGCGCTTATCTAGGCTTAACTGCGCGTTGCAATTGCGCGCAACTGCCATATCGAATGGCATCCAAAGCACGGCAGATTCTCTTGGTTACTCATAGCAAACACATGCAATGTTTCTGCCAAGGGACCTCCGGGTTACCCGGAGGTCCATTGGCTGAAACATTGCTTGTGCACAGGCCATATGTACAGAATTTGATAGCTTTACTTGGGCCATAAAGCGTACATTAAAGCGCATATCAACGTGCTATTTGTGCGCATTTCGTGACAGGACTTCTAGTTTTAACTGTATCATGTTAACTTCCCAAGGTTCCTGGTAGAGGGTTGATTTTCCTTCAGTCAAACAGAAATTTCAATATAGAGAGATCAAGTCTGCGATCAGTGGACTATACTATACCTGGTATGCTAACTTATGTGTCTAAGGCATCTCTGGTAGAGGGTTAATCGACCTGAAGTGCTCTTACACGTGTGTGTGGATTCGGTTATTACCAGCTATATCCTGTATGTACATGTGGTGTGTATGGGATGTAATTGGGGATGACCGGATCTACACGCGCATGTGAATTGTGATCAGTTGAATAATCTCCACCTATATGTATATTTTACATTTGTTCATGGTGGAAGGTTAATTTTCCTTTTGTCATAAATCCAAACATAAAGCGATCAAGCGTGCTATTGGTGGACTAAACCATACCTAGCATGTTAACTCTCCAGTTGTCTTCGGTAGGGGGCTAATGGGCCTGTAGTGCAAACTTGTATAAATTTATAAATATTCTTTTCTCTAAAATATCAACCAAACTGCGGTTTCAGTATTACCATAAATATACCCACCTCTCTAAGCAAACACGGAGCAGAACTCTTGTAATTACGCAAAATTCCTAGCCATCTTCCACTTCGAGGTTCTCGGGGATCTCAACCCACTATCCTACTGCCAGTCGCACACTCAAACGTAATAAGATGAATGGCCCTCGGAACCCACTCTCGTGGAATTATAAGCAAATAAATCTTTAAAGCAAATAAAGGTATTAGAGTCGCAAGGGATTTCAATCCCACATCGTCCCTGTGCGCCTTCGTGTAAGTACTTCTCATTTTGTTAAAATTTATGATAGTTATTTTAAAATGTTTACAAAGTATATCACACACACATTAATAATACAAGGAAACTAATTGTGCTTTCACGAATATTTCTATTTCGTTTTACATCACCCGCAATGCCTGCTTGATATTGTCTATGTCAGTTAGTTTAACAAGAAAAAAAAACTTTGCATGACTCAAGTCAATATTATTATAAGTATTCGCTCCTCTTCTTTTCATCCGAAAAATTACGAATGATAGTTATGAAAGCATCACGCCACGTGCGCATTTGTCTTGCGATATTCGCCACAACATGTTGAAAATATCGCGTTATTGCTATAGGAATATCGCCAAAATAAGGCGCTAATATCGCGTCATTAACAAGAGAATATCGCCTGACCGTATACTTTGTTGTAGGCTGTACTGTACCTGTTGTGCATACTGTGTATGAAGCTGAGAGTTGATGAATCAGTTGTTTAAGATCATTCAGCTGGTGGGATTTATTTGATGAAACGTAAATTGAACATAATGTACCAGTCTTGTCGAAACTTGCGCGAATTTCCGTTTCATGTTAATTTGTTTGTAAAGGTACAGTGCAGTGTATAATACCATTTTCAACCAAGACAAACGTTTCACGAGTATGAAGATCATTTCTATCAACCAAGGAATTATACGAAGACTAATGCTTGAAATCAGAATTATCTTGGGTATCGAGTTGGAGTTTTTTTTCAGGAGTGTTTCTTGCGGCTCCGGGTCAAGTCGCCCCCACATATATTTCCATATTTTTTTGTCAAGTCGCCCCTGGTTTGGGACGAGTTAACCCGCTTTTGGGGACGAGTTGACCCACCATGAAATTGTTTTTTACTAACTTTATTTTTATGATTTTTATATTTTTTAGTAAAAAAACAGACAATTATGGAATATTAATTTATGTATTTACCTTTAATAATAAGAAAATCTTCTTCAAAATAAATAAAATCCTTTATACAAACTGTGAATCCACAACACAAAGCACACACGAAAGAATAATATTTCTTTTCCAAGAATAGGAAATTTAACACAAAAGTTCCGAAATAATGGTATTCACTGCTGAGGAGAAAATTATCCGTCCAGTACCCAGACATCTAGCTTAATGATTGAAAAATAATATTTCTAATCTGTGTTTGTTTAAAAAAGCAAGTTGAGCAGCGAGTGTGATTGTGACTGACGACATTTCATTAACAGGAAACTCCCGACAACAACAACAACACAAGTTCTGTTTTGGATGCACCTGAAAGTCCAGACGACAACACATCTTTTTAGAGATAAGTTTTGACATGCCGCACCGTAATGTGAATAACCGCCCCGAAACATTAGAAGCATTAGAAACAGTCGTTATGAAACAAATTAAGTTATTCGGGTCGCCAGGGATTTCAATCCCACATCGTCCCTGTGCGCATCCGGCGCGCTGAAATTTTTCATTCATTCATAGAAACATCAATGAAGGAGCCAGATTTACCAGAGAGTTTACCAGAAGATGCACCAACAATGTACTCAGAAATGCCCAATGGAAGTCAACGTGGTGGTCGACTTTATGCAGTGAAGGTAAGCCATTCATCTTAAAAGTAACATCGTTAGGATACACGATCACAAATTACAACGCGATCTGGATTTCCCATACGTAATTACAATCTCAAATTTTAACACTCTTGTTAATTTCTTATATTTATACAACATTTATAACAAAATAAATTATATGAACCAAAGAAAATATTGATGTAAATTATTAAATGAATAGTTGTGTATACTTTATTATGTTCTAGTTTTAATAAATAAATAAAAATACGTATTTAATCAGACCAGTCTCAGGTTATTATTAAGTCTTCCCAGTCCAACACTTTTAGAGGGACGACTTGACCCGATGTATGGGGGCGTCTTGACCCGGTGGAGACTTGACCCGGTGGCAACGTGACTCGAGGGCGACTTGACCCGTCCCCTTTCTTGGAAACATGAAGCAGCAAGTTTATATATGTGACTAAGAAAGTCGAGTTCTTTGACATTCGCTCTAAAGCCACGACAATTCCATTTTATTATATTGGTTTTATGTTTAGTTTCCATGTTTAGCTGAAGATTTAGAAGGTAGAGGTATAAGCTAAATAGTCCAGGTAGGTTTGGTGGATTATTTATTTCGCAAGGACATATATTTTAAGATGAGTTCGGGTGTCGTTGCCCACAAATTTCGTCGATATGTAGCATAATTTGTCCCTGAGCTTACTCCTCCAACATGGAATCGGCAATTGGTATAGTAAACTGGTCAGAAGAGTAAGGAGAACCGGTGATGTCACCAAGAGAAGTGGTGTATAACCTGGATTAAGAGAGGAAAACCAGTTGTTGTGTATATCTTGCTGCTGTTATCATTAGGCGAGTTTCAAGTACCCGTCCGAAAGAGGAAATAACCCACTTGATGAGTTTCGTGACTAGTTGGTGAAAAGTAGTATAAATATATATTATTATATCGAGATAATACCCAAAATTACTACATTGGAGCTAAAAAATTGACGAATTTGTGTGGGCTGAAGCCTGAAAACTTTGCAAGTTTCAAACTTGCCACCGTCGGCCATTGTTTTCTTTGCCTTCTTGAAGCTCAAACCCGCCAGATGTAATCGCAGTTCATCCAGTCTTTTCAATTACCCATCAATTGTAGTAGTCAAGATCCCTGTGATGATACACACGCAGTTACTAAGAGATAATGGCGTCATAAATTACCAGCATGGTATAATATGCTTATATTGTTATTCTACAATGTAGCATAGAGTTTCTCCTACAAGGTCTGTTGGCCTCATATTTTTTAAATATGAGGCCAACAGCCGTTGTAGGTGATAATAGCCACAAAATCCAAATCCACCTGAAGTCTTCTCACGATCATGGTCCGGCAGCAGAAGTGATTTGCTTCTGACCTTGTAGAGATTCAGAGCTTTTTTGTAGCACGTTAGAACATGTTGTTGAGTCCCGAGTGGTACAATAACCTTCTGAGAGCCTCCCATAACACCACCCAACAACTACTCCTCTGTGATCTGATTAGAGCACATACACGTAGCTGGGTTGGGGGTTCTCGCACCTACAATTTATACTATAACCTCGAACAAAATAGAACACATTGTAATCGTACCCGTATCCTTGTATATTTTATTTCAGCTGTTCACACATCCTGTGCCTTAAGACGCCCCCACCCCGGTACAAGTTCCAAATGCTCTTCCGAAGAAAGTAATAAATATCATTTTTCCTTCCAGATCGGTGCTCTTGACCACACAGATGACGGAGCTCTAAGAGCTTGTTTTGCTGTGGGGCCTGGGGCTCTGGGTTGAGGGATTGAATGAAGAAATACCATATTATGAATGCCGTGTTTTATTTATTTTATTTACGGCTTGTTAGGTAAAAGGCTTAAGAAGAAGAAGAGTACAATATAGGTCATGGTATGTTGTAGCATAGCCGGAGTAAACTGTGTATACTGCTGCTCCTGCACTGATGGGATTAGAGTCAGACATCATTTTCTAGAAGGCTCTCAGTGAGAGCTTTGCGGAGGTTGATGTCGGCTTCTGGTATTGTCTGTGTGGGAGGGGAAAGATACATGGCTGGTTGTGGTTTTCCTGCAGCTTTTTTGACTTGCACTGTATGTATGCATAATAATTAAGATCTGCGAAGATCAGAATCACCATCCCTCTTCATGTTTGATAACATCTCCTATTTTGGTTCATAAAATATTCCTCAAATTGGTACTCCATTTATGGCTCGATGACTCATTTTGGCGATTCCGGATTTTGAAAATAGTGTATGTTTGGCAGCTATAGAGTCTGATGACTATCCCTTATATTTATGGTCACGTTCCTGTCCAGATTGCTAAAGGCTGTTCTAGTCCACTTTGTGGATTCTATTTCAATCTTTCTCATATCCAGTCCTACCCATCTACCAGAAGTTGGAATATGTGTTTACCCGTCAATTAAGATTTGTGTTTAATAAACAACCTTAAAGTGTAGCACCTATCCTGTAAAAGAAAGTACAAGATCATATGTTTCTTATACAATTTATTCTTCTATTCCACATTTTCTTTTCAAAACTCCCTCTACCAAATCCTGACTGCCCGGACATCTCCAGAGTCTCACCTGAAGCCAATCTGAATCAAATGTATTCTCCACACAACTCCAATATTATTATGAAGAGTACCCAAATCCAAGCACTCGAAGTATGCATGCATTTCCACCCAAGAATTTACATAATGTGTCATCTTGAATTACAGCGCGATAGTCGTGAAACATCGCCATCGACATGGTGGAAGACCCTTAAATCATGTATTGGCAGTAATACATCAGGAATCCCACCAATTACCCATCAAAACAAAGCATAGCCCACAAATAAGGAGAAAGAAGAAGTATTCAATGAATACTTCAGCTCTATCTCAACTGTGGGAGGCGAGGTGCCGTTGCGGTAACCGGTTCTCGTCAGGTCACCGAAGTTAAGCAACGTCGAGCCCGGTTAGTCCTCGGATGGGTGACCATCTGAGCAATCGATTCGGACTCCCACGTTGTGTCCTTGGGCAAGGCTCTTAGCCCCGATTGTCCACATGGGGGCACGATGACGCCGTGTACTAAGGAGTATTGCACGTCGATGGTGCGCATGTCTTCAACCAATCTAACTCTCCCTGTACTGCTGTGCGAGTTACGATGTTGGGGAGGTGGCGGCTGCTCGTCGTTGCTCGGTGGTTCTCTCCGGGTACTCCGGCTTCCTCCACCCATAAAACTGTCACGGCCATGATTAGCCATTGTGCTTAAGTATGTGACCTTAGACACTAATAAATAAATAGATAAATCTCAACTGTGGACGACTCGGGTTCCTCCCTACCAAATCGTGTCTTGAGTGCCCCGCATATAATCGACAGCATAACCATTCACTGTTATGAAGTATACGAAGCGCTGAAATCCCTCAATGTCTCCAAGGCAGCTGGCCCTGACCTGGTAAGCCCACGTCTACTCAAAGAATGTAAATCATCGTTATCTGAACCAATTTCACGTCCCCTTGGAAGAAAGCTATTGTGTAGCCAGTACTAAACAAACTCCCCCTCAAAGGTTGTCACAAACTATCGTCGGAGATCACTTATCAGTCGTATTGGTAAGACATTTGAGAAGTTTTTCTTCAAACAGTTGTGGAAATTCTTAATCGATAACAATGTTATGAGTCAATTCCAGTCATGGTTCACTCCCGGTGATTCGACCGTACTTCAACTAACTGATTTGTTTGATGAATTCTGCCGAGCCCTAGATGAGGTAAAGAGGTAAGGGGTTTTTTTTGTGTGACGAAAGTAAAGCCATTGACAAAGTATGGCATGCTGGTCTCATTCACAAGCTCGAGAAGACTGGTGTGTCCGGTGTCCTTCTTACGTTTCTAAAATCGTACCTTTCCAACAGGACCCAACGGGTTGTTTTAGCTTCTGAGACTTCATCCTGGAAACCCATTTACTCTGGAGTCCCTCAAGGGTTGATCCTTGGTCCCGTCTTGTTCCTAATATATTTTAAGGACATTACAATAAACCTAATAAGCACTCTTATCTTTGTGGATGACACATCATTATATCTAGTAGTTGAAAATCCAGACCAAGCCGCAGCTATAATCAATCAAGACTTAACCACAATTGAACATTGGGCTAAACTTGGTTGGTTGAGTTCAATCCCCAAAAGACAGAGATCATACTTTTGTCACGTAGAATTGCACCACTTCTACATCCACCATTATTCTTTGGCAGTACACAAAATTTTGAAGTTAAGAACCATAAACATCCAGGTGTGATTCTAAACAATACTTGTCCATGGAATGACCATGTTGCCAATATCTACTCCAAGGCCTGGTCCCGTATTGACATACTGAGGAGTCACAAATTCATCCTTGATCGTAATGTGCTGGAAAAAAATTATTTTGCTTTTATTAGACCAACGATCCCACAGAATCATCGACCTTCCTAAATGATGACAAGCTACGATCATCGACATTATATGGCAGAGCTAAATAGCGGGCTGGTCAGATTACCACTGTAGGTTATGTTTGCGCTGCAGCAACCTTTACGCACATTTATACAATAACCACAATCTCCTACCCACCCCATCCGTGTTTGTGGTGTTATCGAGACAGTGGAACATTTCTTGTTATATTGTCCATACATGAACATGCGCGCAGTACTTCAATTGAATTACTCCCATCTTCTGTTGACCCTAGTACTCTTCCATTTGGTTCGGGATTTCTTCATAATGCAGAAAACCGCTTTATATTTGAACTTGTCCAGGATTTCATTGTACTTAGCAAACGTTTCAGTTAGCTGCAGTGATTACGTGACCCGCATGGGTATGTGTGCATCTGACTAGGTATAATGCTTGAATCCGTCGACACCAGCTATTAATTTCTTTCGCGTCACAAAATAAGTACATTCCTCATCTACCAACCTGATTCATGTCTGCTTAACTCAGATCACCAAGGAAATTTTTCTTTTTAAGTCAAGTTGGCTCCATCCTCATCTTTGTCTTCTCTTTGTTTCTTCTTTTGTTCTATCTCTACTTTCTTCTTCTTGTTATCTTCCTGCTGGTTTAGACAATATTAATCCAACAAATGCCTCATGGCATTTACTAATCAAATAGTCTATCCAACAAGGGAGACCACTTCGAAAAGCTTATAGCTTATTGTTGAATCCCTTACATTTATTCTTGAATTATGTTGTTCTGTTACATTGTATACCATTAATTTCATGAGTTGTTCCTTTTTATCTCTTTGCGTGATGTATACAATTGTCACTTTCAGTAATCAATATTGTTTAAACTAATTACCCATCCGATGTAAATTTCCTTTGGCTTGTTTTCCGATTATTTTGGAAAATTATTTTTTTGCCTTTGTTTTGTAATTTTTATTTCTTTTTTTTTATATTGTTGGGAATTTCCCAAATGAAATATATTTTTCAGATTTTGATTGTCGATATTGAGAAAATGATTTTGGGTGTAAAAAAATGGCAATGGCGGTTACGAATGATCAAAATCTGGCACCTAATGATCCCGAACCATACATTTACATTAATACATGTGATTTCATGGGATTTTTTGCCTTACCCGGGGTTGATGTCCCCAGAGGTCCTCAGCTGGTGCAAAAACGTGCTCAGTTAGGAAATATTTCCAAGAGCACTCCGAGATGTTCCTGGTTTAAAAGTGACCAGACCCCATTTGGGTACCATCAATTTCGCCCCAATTGCTCTGGGGGATGAAAATCCCTGTTCAAATTGTTCTCGATGTATTGTTGCCGAGGATCAAGTTGGGTCAGAATGGGGAGGGAGAAATTGGCCCTTTGGTGCATTCCAGGGTGGGGGGGAGAAATCCTGGGGTTCCACCTTGGTCTCGACCTGATCGGCCACCACGTCATCGAGCATTGAGAAATGAAGTGGGAGAGAACAGGGGGTCATGCGATGCTGCTTCATTAAAACCGGCTTGGCATATTAGAGGCAGGCCATTTCAGAGTTCTGTCCCAAATGCTGCTAATTTTGATATTGCCCGCCCCCAGCCTTATGAATCTGTGGATTCTGATTATGATGCTTTCCAGAATGGTGGGAATTGCGGTAGAGACAGAGTTCCACCTAATCCAATACCCAAAAGACGGAATGTGAATCCCAACATGACTAGAAGGGGGGGGGGGGTTGAGGATAGACGCCCAGTCAGGCAGAATAGACCCTTTATCGAGGAAGGGGAAGGGGAGGCTAACTACAGAAATGACTTTCAAGATAACCTCTGGCTTCCCCAAGGCACATACAGATATGCTTATGACCCACCCCCACTGCTGGTGTACCAGCCTTATGGGGAAGGAGATGCTTGTTGTCCACAGGAGGACAAGTGGGGGAGAGGTGAGAGGTATGCCCGTTACCTCCGACCTGTGTACCGTCAGTTTGAGGGACAGCGGCCCCAAGGGCGAGAGATGAGAGAGCCGGACAAAAGGTATCGACGTAGGATGCCTAACCTTTCCAAGACCTTAGAATATAATGGGACCACCAGTTGGCAAGCATTTCGAATGAAGTTTATGCAATTTGCAGATATGCAAGCCTGGGCTGCGGAAGAATGTAAGGACAATCTTTATTGGTGTTTGGACGGCAAAGGGAGCGAGTTCGTTGCTACCGGAATTCGTCAAGACCCACAGATCTATTTTATTGAAGTGTTGGACAAATTAGAAAAGCGTTTCGAAAAGTACGAACTCCCTGAGACTGCACAAATGCAGTTCAAGAAAGCCCAGCAGCAACCAGTCATGACCCTAGAAGAATGGGCTGATCAGATTTTGACAATGGCCGAAAAAGCATTTGGGCATCTTCCCGAAGAACACATGTTTCGTCAGGCCGTTGTGCGTTTCTGCCATGGTACCCTAGATAAAGGGCCCGGTCATTACGCAGCAAACCGGCGTCCGAGAACAGTCGAGAAAACTATTGATCAAATTAAATGGTTTCAGTACACATCTTGGGCTATTTAGGGAAATGTAAGGGAACTAGCTCCAGACCCTCAGGGGTTCAACTCAGATTGCATCCCTTTCATGGGATAACTCTCATCCCCGTGTGCAGTCGGCTCGGATGTCTAATCCATCAGTACAACCCAACACAACAGGGCCCCAACCTCAGGATACCCAAAGAGTTGTGACTGAATTAGTAACTGAATTTAAGAAATTGTTTTGTGAAACAATCACTGAATATAGATCAATTGGCATAGTATTATCAAATTTAAATGACAGTATGGCTACCCTGACCATAAAGATTTCCCAACTGATTTAACCAGGTCAGATTCTAAACAGATCTCCCTCACCTGGGGAGAGGGCGTGTTGCACATGTGGTTCTTTGTCTAAGTTTTTAGGAGAGTGCCCTTCTAGACATCGAGGTAATCGATCAGCTTCAAAACCTTCTACACCATCAGGATCACCAAATTTCCCCAATATCCGATTCTTGCCAATGGTCAAATTTACGGATGATTCGGAGGATGATTTAAAAGAGATCGGATCGGACATGTAGGCCGTTTACCGACTCTAGAATTAAATATAGGTCATAACCCGGTCATTCCTAGGGATAAATTCCCTGGACATTTCTTCACAAAAGAGGAAACATTAAATGAGATGCCCGATAGTATAACGATCAACCAAGTGGATACTTCGTTGTTTGTTTGTAGTTCTTTATTAACGTGACATGTGCAATACAATTCAACATAACAAAAGTAAGATTTACAATCAGATGCACCCGGCCCAATGGACCAACAGTTAAAACTAGAAGTCCTGTCCTGAAATGCGCACAAATAGCACGCCGATTTGCGCGTTAATCTACGCGTTATGGCGATGGTAAGGCTATCCAATTATGCACATACGATCTGTGCACAAGCAAAGTTTCAGCCAATGGACCTCCGGGTAACCCGGAGGTCCATTGGCAGGAACATTGCTTGTGTTTGCTATGGGTAACAAGGAGAACCAGCCATGCTTTGTGTGCCATTCGATATGGCAATTGCGCGCAATTCCTACGCGCAATTAAGACTAGATAAGCGCACAGTTCGTGACAGGACTTCTAGTTTTAACTGTATATGTCACCTATTCCCCGAGATATGAAAAAAAAGTGCTGCCCAGTATTCACAGAAAAAAAATACTACAGAGTGAAGAAAAGAAGAAAAAACGAAGAAAAAACATGTTTCGTAATTTCCTAATTAACATTGTAATATACAGTACCAGTGATATTAGAAAATGTCAAATTAGATGCTCTTATTGATATAGGGGCTCAGGTGACAGTGTCTTCTGACAAACGTTTAGAGCTTTTTGGTGAACACCCTCGCATGCTGAAGGGCATTAAAGCACGAACAGTAGGCAAGTAATTAACAACTATCTCTGGACAAATAGTTGGCCCATCAAGATGAAAGTGTGAAAAAATTACATCAGGAATTTTTATGTAGCCCCTGTTTCTTTCAATTATTTTGGGTCTTGATTTCTTGCATGAACAGGGTACCCAATTAGATCTGGCTAACAAAATGTTGTATTTGGAAAAAGAAAGAGAGGAAATTCCCATTCAGTTGAGACAATCACAAAGGAGGGAGGTTATTGCACAAAGTAATAATTCCCTCCAATTCAGTGAAACAAACCCAATATGCTCGAAGTGCCTTCATGTCAGAGTAATGATAGGACCAGAGTTGAAACAAAACTTGCTAATCCCTAGAAAAGCTCATTCCGAAAATACAAATCCTCTTATGACCTTCCTTAATTTGGGAAATCGAGGTATTGTAATGAATCCACGTTAAACAGTTGGATGGGCTGTTAAGGTAAGGTATTTCTCCCATTGGGCTCACCTTCTGGAATTTACTGAAGTTAATTGAACTGAAATGGATTCTCGAGTAGTTACAGACAACAATTTAGAGATGACTGATCACAAAAGGGAACTGTTTAAGAAATCTAAAACACTGTTAACACTTGAAGAGTCGTCCAAGCTTAAACAATTATTGATTGAATACAGTGATGTATTCGCAAAAAAAATGAGTATGATTTGGGAAATTTTACTGCTTTGGAGCATCATGTTGACACCGGTGATGCCAGACTAGTTGAAACCCGAATGCGCCGTACCCCGGCATGTTTTGTAGACGAGGAAGAAAACATATTAAAGCATTTGTTAAAGGCTGGGATTATCCAACCATCGGCTTCCGAGTGGGCTTCAGCACCTGTTCTCATTCGGAAACGCTGTGGCTCGGTAAGGCGGTGTTCAGATTTCCGGTTGGTAAACGCCGTTACAAGAAAAGACACTTGTTTCGTGCCCTTAATTGATGAATGTCCAGACATACTCGCTGAGAATACTTGGTTTAGTCGCCTGGATGGGAACCAGACGTACCTTCAAATTCCAGTAGCGAAGGAAGACCGTAAGAAAACGGCCTTCATAACCAAATATGGCCAGTACGGGTATCTCAAAATGAGTTTTGGTTTAACAGGAGCCTCGGGATGCTATTCCCGAGTGATATATTTAGTCCCAGAGGGTTAAACTGGGATATTGCCTTGGCTTTTCCAGAAGATGTGTGTTGGGCACAGATTTTGCAGATAATTTGAAAAATCTGCGAACCGTCTTAGATAGATTTCTAAAAATGAATTGCATTCGTCATTCCCCCACTCAAACATTGCCTTTCTATCTGTTATTTTATATAATGAGACTACTAAAGTAGCAAAGTTCTTTTTTAATACTCTGTGGTAATTGGCCAGAAACCAAAAATCTTTCAATCTCTTTGATGTTTTGGGGTCGGGTCCAGGCTGTAATAACTTGGCAAGCCGGATACCCAATTTCCATTCCCTGGGAAGAAACTAGTCGTCCCAAGAACTCTATTTTTTGTTGTTGTTGAAACAGGAGACACTTTCTAGGCTTCAATTTCAAATGATACTGCCGAAATCTATCTAAGACGGTTCGCAGATTTTTCAAATTATCTGCAAAATCTGTGCCCAACACACATCATCTGGAAAAGCCAAGGCAATATCCCAGGTTAACCCTCTGGGACTAAATGTATCACTCGGGAATAGCATTCCGGGGCTCCTGTTAAACCAAAACTCATTTTGAGATATCCGTACTGGCCATATTTGGTTATGAAGGCCGTTTTCTTACGGTCTTCCTTCGCTACTGGAATTTGAAGGTACGTCTGGTTCCCATCCAGGCGACTAAACCAAGTATTCTCAGCTAGTATGTCTGGACATTCATCAATTAAGGGCACGAAGCAAGTGTTTTTCTTGTAACGGCGTTTACCAACCGGAAATCTGAACACCACCTTACCGAGTCACAGCGTTTCCGAATGAGAACAGGTGCTGAAGCCCACTCGGAAGCCGATGGTTGGATAATCCCAGCCTTTAACAAATGCTTTAATATTATTTCTTCCTCGTCTACAAAACATGCCGGGGTACGGCGCATTCGGGTTTCAACTAGTTTGGCATCAACGGTGTCAATATGATGCTCCAAAGCAGTGAAATGTCCCAAATCATACTCATTTTTTTGCGAATACATCACTGTATTCAATCAATAATTGTTTAAGCTTGGACGACTCTTCAAGTGTTAACAGTGTTTTAGATTTCTTAAACAGTTCCCTTATGTGATCAGTCATCTCTAAATTGTTGTCTGTAACTACTCGAGAATCCATTTCAGTTCATTTAACTTCAGTAAATTCCAGAAGGTGTTCAATGGGAGAAATACCTTACCTTAACAGCCCATCCAACTGTTTAACCTGGATTCATTACAATACCTCTATTTCCCATATTAAGGAAGGTCATAAGAGGATTTGTATTTTCGGAATGAGCTTTTCTAGGGATTAGCAAGTTTTGTTTCAACTCTGGTCCTATCATTACTCTGACATGGAGGCACTCCGAGCATATTGGGTTTGTTTCACTGAATCGGAGGGAATTATTACTTTGTTCAATAACCTCCCTCCTTTGTGATTGTCTCAACTGAATGGGAATTTCCTCTCTTTCTTTTTCCAAATACATCATTTTGTTAGCCAGATCTAATTGGGTACCCTGTTCATGCAAGAAATCAAGACCCAAAATAATTGAAGTAGAAACAGGTGTTACATAAAAATTTCTGATGTAATTTTTTCACACTTTCATCTTGATGGGCCAACTATTTGTCCAGAGATAGTTGTTAATTACTTGCCTACTGTTCGTACTTTAATGCCCTTCAGCATGCGAGGGTGTTCACCAAAAAGCTCTAAAAGTTTGTCAGAAAACACTGTCACCTGAGCCCCTATATCAATAAGAGCATCTAATTTGACATTTTCTAATATCACTGGTACTGTATATTACAATGTTAATTAGGAAATTACGAAACATGTTTTTTCTTCTTTTTTTCACTCTGTAGTATTTTTTTTCTGTGAATACTGGGCAGCACTTTTTTTTCATATCTCGGGGAATAGGTGACATATACAGTTAAAACTAGAAGTCCTGTCACGAACTATGCGCTTATCTAGTCTTAATTTAATTGCGCGCAATTGCCATATCGAATGGCACACAAAGCATGGCTGGTTCCCCTTGTTACCCATAGCAAACACAAGCAATGTTCCTGCCAATGGACCTCCGGGTTACCCGGAGGTCCATTGGCTGAAACTTTGCTTGTGCACAGGACGTATGTGCATAATTGGATAGCCTTACCATCGCCATAACGCGTAGATTAACGCGCAAATCAACGTGCTATTTGTGCGCATTTCAGGACAGGACTTCTAGGTTTAACTGTAGCTCCATTGGGCCGGGTGCATCTGATTGTAAATCTTACTTTTGTTATGTTGAATTTCATTGCACATGTCACGTTAATAAAGAATTACAAACAAACAAAGAAGTATCCACTTGGTTGATCGTTATACTATCTGGCATCTCATTTAATGTTTCCTCTGTTGGGAAGAAATGTCCAGGGAATTTATCCCTAGGAATGACCGGGTTATGACCTATATTTAAATCTAGAGTCGGTAAACGGCCTACATGTCCGATCCGATCTCGTTTAAATCATCCTCCGAATCATCCGTAAATTTGACCATTGGCGAGAATCGGGTATTGGGGTCATTTGGTGATTCTGATGGTGTAGATGGTTTTGAAGCTGATCGATTACCTAGATGTCTAGAAGGGCACTCTCTTAAAAAATGAGACATAGAACCACATGCCCAACAAGCCCTCTCCCCAGGTGAGGGAGATCGACTCCTTGATCTGTTTAGAGTCTGACCTGGTTAAATCAATTGGAAAATCTTTATGGTCAGGGTAGCCATACTGTCATTTAAATTTGATAATACTATGCCAATTGATCTATATTCAGTGATTGTTTCACAAAACAATTTCTTAAATTCAGTTACTAATTCAGTCACAACTCTTTGGGTATCCTGAGGCTGGTGCCCTGTTGTGTTGGGTTGTACTGATGGATTAGACATCCGAGCCGACTGCACACGGGGATGAGAGTTATCCCATGAAAGGGAAGCAATCTGAGTTGAACCCCTGAGGGTCTGGAGCTAGTTCCCTTACATTTCCCTAAATAGCCCAAGATGTGTGTTGAAACCATTTAATTTGATCGATAGTTTTTTCGACTGTTTTCGGACGCCGGTTTGCTGCGTAATGTCCGGGCCCTTTATCTAGGGCACCATGGCAGAAACGCACAACGGCCTGACGAAACATGTGTTCTTCGGGAAGATGCCCAAATGTTTTTTCGGCCATTGTCAAAATCTGATCAGCCCATTCTTCTAGGGTCATGACTGGTTGCTGCTGGGCTTTCTTGAACTGCATTTGTGCAGTCTCAGGGAGTTCGTACTTTTCGAAACGCTTTTCTAATTTGTCCAACACTTCAATAAAATAGATCTGTGGGTCTTGACGAATTACGGTAGCAACGTACTCGCTCGCTTGCCGCCCAAACACCAATAAAGATTGTCCTTACACTCTTCCGCAGCCCAGGCTTGCATATCTGCAAATTGAACTTCATTCGATATGCTTGCCAACTGGTGGTCCCATTATATTCTAAGGTGATGGAAAGGTTAGGCATCCTACGTCGATACCTTTTGTCCGGCTCTCTCATCTCTCGCCCTTGGGGTCGCTGTCCCCCAAACTGACGGTACACAGGTCGGGGGTAACGGGCATACCTCTCACCTCTCCCCCACTTGTCCTCCTGTGGACAACAAGCATCTCCTTTCCCATAAGGCTGGTACACCAGTGGGGGTGGGTCATAAGCATATCTGTATCTGCCTTGGGGAAGCGAGCGGTTATCTTGAAAGTCATTTCTGTAGTTAGCCTCCACTTCCCCTTCCTCGATAAAGGGTCTATTCTGCCTGACTGGGCGTCTATCCTCAAATCCCCCCCCCACCCCCCACCATCTAGTCATGTTGGGATTCACATTCCGTCTTGTGGGTATTGGATTAGGTGGAACTCTGTCTCTACCGCAATTCCCACCATTCTTGAAAGCATCATAATCAGAATCCACAGATTCATAAGGCTTGTGGGGGGGGGGGGGGGCAATATCAAAATTAGCAGCAATTGGAACAGAACTCTGAAATGGCCTGCCTCTAATATGCAAAGCAGGTTTTAATGAAGCAGCGTCGCATGACTCCCTGTTCTCTCCCACTTCATTTCTCAATGCTCATGACGTGGTGGCCGATCAGGTCGAGACCAAGGTGGAACACCAGGATTTCCAACCCCCCCCCCCCCCCCACCCTGGAATGCACCAAAGGGCCAATTTCTCCCTCGCCACGTTGACCCAACTTGATCCTCGGCTACAATACATCGAGAACAATTTGAACAGGGATTTTCATCCCCCAGAGCATGTGGGGAGAAATTGATGGTACTCAAATGGGCTCTGGTCACTTTTAAACCAGGAACATCTCGGAGTGCTCTTGGAAATATTTCCTAACTGAGCACGTTTATGCACCAGCTGAGGACCTCTGGGGACATCAACCCCGGATAAGGCAAAAAATGCCATGAAATCACATGTATTAATGTAAATGTATGATTCGTGATCATTAGGTGCCAGATTTTGATCATTCGTAACCGCCATTGCCATTTTTTACACCCAAAATAATTTTCTCAATATCGACAATCAAAATCTGAAAAATATATTTCATTTGGGAAATTCCCAACAATATAAAAAAAAAATAAAAAATACAAAACAAAGGCAAAAAAATAATTTTCCAAAATAATCGGAAAACAAGCCAAAGGAAATTTACATCGGATGGGTAATTAGTTTAAACAATATTGATTATTGAAAGTGACAATTGTATACATCACGCAAAGAGATAAAAAGGAACAACTCATGAAATTAATGGTATACAATGTAACAGAACAACATAATTCAAGAATAAATGTAAGGGATTCAACAATAAGCTATAAGCTTTTCGAAGTGGTCTCCCTTGTTGGACAGACTATTTGATTAGTAAATAACATGAGGCATTTGTTGGATTAATATTGTCTAAACCAGCAGGAAGATAACAAGAAGAAGAAAGTAGAGATAGAACAAAAGAAGAAACAAAGAGAAGACAAAGATGAGGATGGAGCCAACTTGACTCAAAAAAGAAGAATTTCCTTGTGATCTGAGTTAAGCAGACATGAATCAGGTTGGTAGATGAGTAATGTACTTATTTTTTGACGCGAAAGAAATTAATAGGTGGTGTCGACTGATTCAAGCATGATACCTAGTCAGATGCACACATACCCATGCGGGTCACGTAATCACTGCAGCTAACTGAAACGTTTGCTAAGTACAATGAAATCCTGGACAACTTCAAATATAAAGCGGTTTTCTGCATTATGAAGAAATCCCGAACCAAATGGAAGGGTACTAGGGTCAACAGAAGATGGGAGTAATTCAATTGAAGTACTGCGCGCATATTCATGTATGGACAATATAACAAGAAATGCTCCACTGTCTCGATTACACCACAAACACGGAGGGGGTGGGTAGGAGATTGTGGTTATTGTATAAATGTGCGTAAAGGTTGCTGCAGCGCAAACATAACCTACAGTGGTAATCTGACCAGCCCGTTATTTAGCTCCGCCATAAAATGTCGGTGATCGTAGCTTGCCATCATTTAGGAAGGTCGTACAATTACTCAGGGATGAGTTGTCTCTGACAGATAATGGTAAGTTATTCCACTGACCAGTCGTATTTGGAAGAGACGATGATTGGTGTAGTTGCGAGTTCCAAAAAGGAACTCGATGATTCTGTGGGATCGTTGTTTACGATTTGACTAGTTAACGAAACTGTCGATGGAACGTCGTTTGCAATATATTGAGGCTTCAGATGATGGTAAAAAATTAAAGAATTGTTTCAATCTGTGTTTTCGACGTCTTTCTTCAAGAGAGTCCCAGCGGGTTTCTGTATACAGGAGGGTCTTACTGGCACTCACAGTTGCACCGGTAACAATCCTGGCCGCTGCGATCTGAATTTTCTACAGATCAGCAGCCTTGGTCACCATACAAGTGTCACAAGCCATATTTTCCAGCACATTACGATCAAGGATGAATTTGTGACTCCTCAGTGTGTCAATACGGGACCAGGCCTTGGAGTAGATATTGGCAACATTGTCATTCCATGGACAAGTATTGTTTAGAATCACACCTGGATGTTTATGGTTCTTAACTTCAAAATTTTGTGTACTACCAAAGAATAATGGTGGATGTAGAAGTGGTGAAATTATACGTGACAAAAGTATGATCTCTGTCTTTTGGGGATTGAACTCAACCAACCAAGTTTTAGCCCAATGTTCAATTGTGGTTAAGTCTTGATTGATTATAGCTGCGGCTTGGTCTGGATTTTCAACTACTAGATATAATGATGTGTCATCCACAAAGATAAGAGTGCTTATTAGGACCAAGGATCAACCCTTGAGGGACTCCAGAGTAAATGGGTTTCCAGGATGAAGTCTCAGAAGCAATAACAACCCGTTGGGCCCTGTTGGAAAGGTACGATTTTAGAAACGTAAGAAGGTCACCGGACACACCAGTCTTCTCGAGCTTGTGAATGAGACCAGCATGCCATACTTTGTCAATGGCTTTACTTTCGTCACACAAAAAAACCCTTACCTCTTTACCTCAGCTAGGGCTCGGCAGAATTCAACAAACAGATCAGTTAGTTGAAGTACGGTCGAGTCACCGGGAGTGAACCATGACTGGAATTGACTCATAACATTGTTATCGATTAAGAATTTCCACAACTGTTTGAAGAAAAACTTCTCAAATATCTTACCAATACAACTGATAAGTGATCTCCGACGATAGTTTGTGACAACCTTTGAGGGGGGGGGGGGGGGGGGGTTGTTTAGTACTGGCTACACAATAGCTTTCTTCCAAGGGGACGGGAAATTGGTTCAGATAACGATGATTTACATTCTTTGAGTAGACGTGGGCTTACCAGGTCAGGGCCAGCTGTCTTGGAGACACAGGGATTTCAGCGCTTCGTATACTTCATAACAGTGAATGGTTATGCTATCGATTATATGCGGGGCACTCAAGACACGATTTGGTAGGGAGGAACCTGAGTCGTCCACAGTTGAGATTTATCTATTTAGAGATTTATCTATTTATTTATTAGTGTTGAAGGTCACATACTTAAGCACAATGGATCTGTGACCTTAAACACCAATAAATAAATAAATAAATTAAGCACAATGGCTAATCATGGCCGTGACAGTTTTATGGGTGGAGGAAGCCGGAGTACCCGGAGAGAACCACCGAGCAACGACGAGCAGCTGCCACCTCCCCAACATCGTAACTCCGCACAGCAGTACAGGCAGAGTTAGATTGGTTGAAGACATGCGCACCATCGACGTGCAATACTCCTTAGTACACGGCGTCATCGTGCCCCCATGCGGACAATCGGGGCTAAGTGCCTTGCCCAAGGACACAACGTGGGAGTCCGAATCGATTGCTCAGATGGTCACCCATCCGAGGACTAACCGGGCTCGACGTTGCTTAACTTCGGTGATCTGACGAGAACCGATTACCGCAACGCCACCTCGCCACCCCCCCCCCCCCCCCCCCCACCCCCGCACACACACACAGTTGAGATAGAGCCGAAGTATTCATTGAATACTTCTTCTTTCTCCTTATTTGTGGGATATGTTTTGTTCTGATGGGTAATTGGTGGGATTCCTGATGTATTACTGCCAATACATGATTTAAGGGTCTTCCACCATTTCGATGGTGATGTTTCACGACTATCGCGGTGTAATTCAAGATGACACATTATGTAAATTCTTGGGTGGAAATGCATGCATACTTCGAGTGCTTGGATTTGGGTACTCTTCATAATAATATTGGAGTTGTGTGGAGAATACATTTGATTCAGATTGGCTTCAGGTGAGACTTTGGAGATGTCCGGGCAGTCAGGATTTGGTAGAGGGAGTTTTGAAAAGAAAATGTGGAATAGAAGAATAAATTGTATAAGAAACATATGATCTTGTACTTTCATTTACAAGACAGGTGCTACACTTTAAGGTTGTTTATTAAACACAAATCTTAATTGACGGGTAAACACATATTCCAACTTCTGGGAGATGGGTAGGACTGGATATGAGAAAGATTGAAATAGAATCCACAAAGTGGACTAAAACAGCCTTTAGCAATCTGGACAGGAACGTGACCATAAATATAAGGGATAGTCATCAGACTCTATAGCTGCCAAACATACAATATTTTCAAAATCCGGAATCGCCAAAATGAGTCATCGAGCCATAAATGGAGTACCAATTTGAGGAATATTTTATGAACCAAAATAGGAGATGTTATCAAACATGAAGAGGGATGGTGATTCTGATCTTCGCAGATCTTAATTATTATGCATACATACAGTGCAAGTCAAAAAAGCTGCAGGAAAACCACAACCAGCCATGTATCTTTCCCCTCCCACACTGACAATACCAGAAGCCGACATCAACCTCCGCAAAGCTCTCACTGAGAGCCTTCTAGAAAATGACGTCTGACTCCAATCCCATCAGTGCAGGAGCAGCAGTATACGCAGTTTACTCCGGCTATGTTACGACATACCATGACCTATATTGTACTCTTCTTCTTCTTAAGCCTTTACCTAACTAGCCGTAAATAAAATAAATAAAACACGGCATTCATAATATGGTATTTCTTCATTCAATCCCTCAACCCAGAGCCCCAGGCCCCACAGCAAAACAAGCTCTTAGAGCTCCGTCCTCTGTGTGGTCAAGATCACCGATCTGGAAGGAAAAATGATTTATTGCTTTCTTCGGAAGAGCATTTGGAACTTGTACCGGGGTGGGGGCGTCCTAAGGCACAGGATGTATGAACAGCTGACATAGAATATACAAGGATAGGAGTACGATTACAATGTGTTCTATTTTGTTCGAGGTTATAGTATAAATTGTAGGTGCGAGAACCCCACCCCACCCAACCCAGCTACGTGTATGTGCTCTAATCAGATCAAATAGGAGTAGTTGTTGGGTGGTGTTATGGGAGGCTCTCAGAAGGTTATTGTACCACTCGGGACTCAACAACATGTTCTAACGTGCTACAAAAAGCTCTGAATCTCTACAAGGTCAGAAGCAAATCACTTCTGCTGCCGGACCATGATCGTGAGGAGACTTTACGTGGAGTTGGATTTTGTGGCTATTATCACCTACAACGGCTGTTGGTCTCATATTTAAAAAATATGAGGCCAACAGACCTTGTAGGAGAAACACTATACTACATTATAGAATAACAATATAAGTATTATACCATACTGGTAATTTATGACGCCATTATCTCTTGGTAACCTCATAGTAACTGCGTGTGTATCATTACAGGGAGCTTGACTACTACAATTGATGGGTAATTGAAAAGACTGGATGAACTGCGATTACATCTGGCGGGTTTGAGCATCAAGAAAACAAAGAAAACAATGGCCGACGGTGGCAAGTTTGAAACTTGCAAAGTTTTCAGGCTTCAGCCCACACAAATTCGTCAATTTTTTAGCTCCAATGTAGTAATTTTGGGTATTATCTCGATATAATAATATATATTTATGCTACTTTTCACCAACTAGTCACGAAACTCATCAAGTTGGTTATTTCCTCTTTCGGACGGGTACTTGAAACTCACCTAATGATAACAGCAGCAAGATATACGCAACAACTGGTTTTCCTCTCTTAATCCAGGTTATATACAACTTCTCTTGGTGACATCGCCGGTTCTCCTTACTCTTCTGACCAGTTTACTATACCAATTGCCGATTCCATGTTGGAGGAGTAAGCTCAGGGACAAATTATGCTACATATCGACGAAACTTGTGGGCAACGACACCCGAACTCATCTTAAAATATATGTCCTTGCGAAATAAATAATCCACCAAACCTACCTGGACTATTTAGCCCATACCTCTACCTTCTAAATCTTCAGCTAAACATGGAAACTAAACATAAAACCAATATAATAAAATGGAATTGTCGTGGCTTTAGAGCGAATGTCAAAGAACTCGACTTTCTTAGTCACATATATAAACTTGCTGCTTCATGTTTCCAAGAAAGGGGACGGGTCAAGCGCCCTCGAGTCACGTTGCCACCGGATCAAGTCGCCACCGAGTCAAGACGCCCCCATACATCAGGTCAAGTCGTCCCTCTAAAAGTGTTGGACTGGGAAGACTTAATAATAACCTTAGACTGGTCTGATTAAATACGTATTTTTATTTATTTATTAAAACTAGAACATAATAACAAAATATATAACAAATATATACAACTTTTTATTTATTAAAACTAGAACATAATAAAGTATACACAACTATTCATTTAATAATTTACATCAATATTTTCTTTGGTTTATAAAATTTATTTTGTTATAAATGTTGTATAAATATAAGAAATTAACAAGAGTGTTAAAATTTAAGATTGTAATTACGTATGGGAAATCCAGATCGCGCTGTAATTTGTGATCGTGTATCCTAACGATGTTACTTTTAAGATGAATGGCTTACCTTCACTGCATAAAGTCGACCACCACGTTGACTTCCATTGGGCATTTCTGGGTACATTGTTGGTGCATCTTCTGGTAAACTCTCTGGTAAATCTGGCTCCTTCATTGATGTTTCTATGAATGAATGAAAAATTTCAGCGCCCGGATGCCCACAGGGACAATGTGGGATTGAAATCCCTGGCGACCCGAATAACTTAATTTGTTTCATAACGACTGTTTCTAATGCTTCTAATGTTTCGGGGCGGTTATTCACATTACGGTGTGGCATGTCAAAACTTATCTCTAAAAAGATGTGTTGTCGTCTGGACTTTCAGGTGCATCCAAAACAGAACTCATGTTGTTGTTGTCGGGAGTTTCCTGTTAATGAAATGTCGTCAGTCACAATCACACTCACTGTTCATCTTGCTTTTTTAAACAAACACAGATTAGAAATATTATTTTTCAATCATTAAGCTAGATGTCTGGGTACTGGAAGGATAATTTTCTCCTCAGCAGTGAATACCATTATTTTGGAACTTTTGTGTTAAATTTCCTATTCTTGGAAAAGAATTATTATTCTTTCGTGTGTGCTTTGTGTTGTGGATTCACAGTTTGCATAAAGGATTTAATTTAATTTGAACACGATTTTCTTATTATTAAAGGTAAATACATAAATTAATATTCCATAATTGTCTGTTTTTTTTACTAAAAAAATATAAAAATCATAAAAATAAAGTTAGTAAAAAACAATTTCATGGTGGGTCAACTCGTCCCCAAAAGCGGGTTAACTCGCCCCAAACCAGGGGCGACTTGACCAGAAAATATGGAAATATATGTGGGGGCGACTTGACCCGGAGCCGCAAGAAACACTCCTGAAAAAAACTCCAACTCGATACCCAAGATAATTCTGATTTCAAGCATTAGTCTTCGTATAATTCCTTGGTTGATAGAAATGATCTTCATACTCGTGAAACGTTTGTCTTGGTTGAAAATGGTATTATACACTGCACTGTACCTTTACAAACAAATTAAAATGAAACAGAAATTCGCGCAAGTTTTTACAAGACTGGTAGGGGGCGCAGTGGCTCAGTTGGTAGAGGTGCAGGCTGCAAGCCGAGAGGTCCTCGGTTCGAATCCCACCTGCGGCAACCGCGTTGTGTCCTTGGGCAGGACACTTCACCCCGATTGCCTACATGGAGGCACGATGATGCTGTGTACTGAGGCGTACTGCACGTCGGTGGTGCGCATGTCTTCAACCAATCTAACCCTGCCTGTGCTGCGGTGCAGAGTTCAGAGTTACGATGTTGGAGAGCTGACAGCTGCTCGTCGTTGCTCGGTGGTTCTCTCCGGGCACTACGGCTTCCTCCACCCGTAAAACTGTCACGGTCACGATTAGCCATTGTGCATAAGTATGTGACCTTAAACACCAATAAATAAATAAATAAATACAAGACTGGTACATTATGTTCAATGTACGTTTCATGAAAAAAATCCCACCAGCTGAATAATCTTGAACAACTGATTCATCAACTCTCAGCTTCATACACAGTATGCACTATAGATACAGTACAGCCTACAACAAAGTATACGGTCAGGCGATATTCTTTTGTTAATGACGCGATATTAGCGCCTTATTTTGGCAATATTCCTATAGCAATAACGCGATATTTTCAACATGTTGTGGCGAATATCGCAAGACAAATGCGCGCGTGGCGTGATGCTTTCATAACTATCATTCGTATTTTTTCGGATGAAAAGAAGAGGAGCGAATACTTATAATAATATTGACTTGAGTCATGCAAAGTTTTTTTTTTCTTGTTAAACTAACTGACATAGACAATATCAAGCAGGCATTGCGGGTGATGTAAAACGAAATAGAAATATTCGTGAAAGCACAATTAGTTTCCTTGTATTATTAATATGTGTGTGATATACTTTGTAAACATTTTAAAATAACTATCATAAATTTTAACAAAATGAGAAGTACTTACCCGAAGGCGCACAGGGACGATGTGGGATTGAAATCCCTTGCGATCCTAATACCTTTATTTGCTTTAAAGATTTATTTGATTATAATTCCACGAGAGTGGGTTCCGAGAGTCATTCATCTTATTACGTTTGAGTGTGCGACTGGCAGTAGGATAGTGGGTTGAGATCCCCGAGAACCTCGAAGTGGAAGATGGCTAGGAATTTTGCGTAATTACAAGAGTTCTGCTCTATGTTTGCTTAGAGAGGTGGGCATATTTATGGTAATACTGAAACCGCAGTTTGGTTGATATTTTAGAGAAAAGAATATTTATACATTTATACAAGTTTGCATTACAGGCCCATTAGCCCCCTACCGAAGACAACTGGAGAGTTAACATGCTAGGTATGGTTTAGTCCACCAATAGCACGCTTGATCGCTTTATGTTTGGATTTATGACAAAAGGAAAATTAACCTTCCACCATGAACAAATTTAAAATACACATATAGGTGGAGATTAGTCAACGGATCACAATTCACAGGCGCGTGTAGATCCGGTCATCCCCAATTACATCCCATACACACCACATGTACATACAGGATATAGTTGGTAATAACCGAATCCACACACACGTGTAAGAGCACTTCAGGTCCATTAACCCTCTACCAGAGATGCCTTAGGCCCATAAGTTAGCATACCAGGTATAGTATAGTCCACTGATCGCAGACTTGATCTCTCTATATTGAAATTTCTGTTTGACTGAAGGAAAATCAACCCTCTACCAGGAACCTTGGGAAGTTAACATGATACAGTTAAAACTAGAAGTCCTGTCATGAAATGCGCACAAATAGCACGTTGATATGCGCTTTAATGTACGCTTTATGGCCCAAGTAAAGCTATCAAATTCTGTACATATGGCCTGTGCACAAGCAATTTTTCAGCCAATGGACCTCCGGGTAACCCGGAGGTCCATTGGCAGAAGCATTGCATGTGTTTGCTATGAGTAACCAAGAGAATCTGCCGTGCTTTGGATGCCATTCGATATGGCAATTGCGCGCAATTGCAACGCGCAGTTAAGCCTAGATAAGCGCACTATTCGTGACAGGATTTCTATTTTTACTGTAAGTATTGTTTAGTCCACTAATCGCAGGCTCGATCAGCACATATTAAAATTTATATTTGACTAAGGAAAAATTACCCCTCTGCCAAGAACGAAATGGGAAATATACATTCTAGGTTGGGTTTGGTCCAATGATCACAATTTACCTGCAAATGCAGTTGTTACAAGCTGTATCCCACCCGACGGAGCACCAAGAACAAAATAGGACGTATACATACTTGGTGTGGATTGGTCCATTAATCAAGGTTTCTGTATATATGCAGTCATTGCCAGCCGTGTCCCATCTGATTCAGCACCAAGAGCTCAGTCAGATGACACACCGCTGCTTGGTAATCAATATATATCTGCACTACATTTACATAAAGTTGCACTCCCTATTTGCACCCACCGAAGACAACTGGAGAGTTAACATGCTAGGTATGGTTTTGACCACTAAGATCCCTCTAAGAGCACACTTAGGCGCTTTATATTTGTATTTATCTTTGACTAATGGAAGTTTAATCCTTTAACCCTTTACCAAGAGCAAGTGGAAAATATACATATAGGTGGGGATTAGTCCACTGATCAAAATTCACATGGACGTGCAGGTCTAGTTATCCCCAACCAAATCCCATACACACATGACATAGCTGGTAATAACCGCATTCACAAGTACATGTAAGATCACTTCAGGTCCATTAACCCTCTACCAGAGATTCATCCGACACATAAGACGTCAACATGCTAGATATAGTATAGTCCACTAATCGCAGACTTGATCGCTTTATATTGAAATTTATATTTGACTAAAGGAAAATTAACCCTCTACCAAGAACCATCATAAGTTAACATGATAAGTATTGTTTAGTCCACTAATCGCAGACTCGATCACTACATAATAAGATTTATATTTGACTAAGGGAAAATTAACCCTCTGCCAAGAACGAAATGGGAAGTATACATTCTATGTTGGGTATGGTCTAGCGATCACAATTTACCTGTAAATGCAGTTGTTACCAACTGTATCCCACCCGATGGATCTCCAAGAGCTCAGTCAGATGGCATAAAGTCGCTTAACAATCCGCATATATCTGCTCTACATTTAGGACATATCTACGCTTCGTTTAAAATATAACTTGGTGTGGACTGGTGCACCCATCATTAGTTTGTTCGTCATGCAGTAACCCCTATAGTACTGGGGAACCCATAACTCATGTTCTACCGGGTGAAAGTTAACCATCTACCATTGATCAGCTAAGATCATTCTCACTTTTCAGGAGGCTCTGTGGAGTGGTTACTCTAAGAATTGAATCAGCTTTCTACTTGACAAAAATCACACCATCGGAGGTCCAGATCTCCTTCAGTTTCTCGACTTTCACTAAATCCATACACCTTTGTGCCATACCTGATCTTGTTGCTGCTAAATGTTCGTTCACATATACCTTCCCGTGAGACCGAATGTTCTTCAACTTCCGTCGCTCTTTGCAGAAATCGTCCATCACTCGGTAACTGAGAGACTTCACAATAATCGGCCGAGCAATAGTACCGTTTCTTGGAGGCAAAATTCTATGACTTATTTCGATGTCAGGTTTTTCCATAGCCACTTCTAGCTTGTTAGCCATACTGAGAATCAACTCATCAGTGCTCTCACCTACTTTCTCAGGAACGCCAGGGACTCGGAGACAGTTTCTCATACCATATTATTTAAGATCTAAGTCATTTTCCAACTGACAGATTTTCTTGTCCTTCTCCTCAAGACACATCTCATCAGTGCTCTCACCTACTTTCTCAGGAACAACAGGGACTCGGAGACAGTTTCTCATACCATATTATTTAAGATCTAAGTCATTTTCCAACTGACAGATTTTCTTGTCCTTCTCCTCAAGACACATCTCCGTCTCTCCAGAAACCCAATCTGCTCAGCTAAGGCTGAAGAGACCATGTACAGCAGGATCCATTAGAACCATGACGAAATTACTCACAGACTCGGGCTTCGAAGACGGCGACGAAGATGCGGAAGATGCCATAATGCTTCTAGGATCAAACTCATCCAAACAAGTATCACTCAAACCAGTTGAATCGGATGACCCCCTCTTTGAGTTTTTTCGACACATATCCCAAAGAACTCCCACTTGAACCTCTAGGCCGCTTCTCACTGGGTGTTGTTTCCATAGGGTTAACACTCAGAAAGTATATCTACTAAAATCCACCTTCACAGAATCAGACACAGCTGCATATAGAAGGGATCCATCCACAATCAATTAATATCGACACATCGGAAACCTGGAAAGGCGGTAATATCACGTGACACCTCGGACCATCAAATTTCAGGATTACGATTGCAAAACATAACTTATATCTGTAAGAAGTAGTTTCATAACACAAAGATATGGATCAAGAACTATTCCATAATCTAGACCAGAAATTACTTTACACGGTCATTTTCTATAATCAATAACTCCCAGAGAAAACAAAATCTAACTTCCCGCAATTGATCCGGAAGATAATCGCATTTAGAAGCATTGTTAAAAAAAGCAACGATGGGGATGGCACTGTATGCACTGAAGTTATTCCCTTTTAGAAACGTTTAGTTCCAGGTAGCAATAACGGTGGGGATAATGGCACTATATAAACTACAGATAATCTCCTTTAGAAACGCATTGTTCAAAGTAACAATAACGACAGGGTCCGCTATATGCACTATATGTATTGTCCTTTAGAAACGTATTGTACAAAGTATGAGTGGCGTTAGGGATAATATTGTATGCACTCTCGGTAATCTCCTTCAGAGACTCATCATTCAAGGTAGCAATATCGATAAGGATGACATTATATATGCCCCAGTGAACCGACTTCAGAAACGCATTGTTCAACTTTGAAATACAAATATAGGTAAGGGGCACTACATGCACTTGATGTAATCTCCTTTGGAAACGCATTGTTCGAACTAGCAAGAATGGTAGGGATGGCCCTATATACACCCCCGCTAATCTCCTTTAGAAACGCATTGTTCAAAGTAGCAATAATGACAGGAATGCCACTATATGCATTACATGTAATCTCCTTTAGAAACGCGTTGTTCAAAGTATCAATAACGGTAGGGATGGATCTATAATCACTTCATATAATCTCCTTTAGACATGCATTGTTCAAAGTAGCAATAACTGTAGGGATGACACCATATGCATTACAGTCAATCTCCTTTAAAAACGCGTTGTTCAAATTAGCAATAACTGTAGAGATGGCCCTATATACACGCCATGTCATCTCTTTAGAAACGAATTGTACAACGTATCAGTAACGGTGAGGGTGGTACTATATGGAGAGATAATGCCCTTTAGAAACGCATTGTTCAAAGTAACAATAACGACAGGGGGCGCTATATGCACTATATGTATTGTCTTTTAGAAACGTATTGTACAAAGTATGAGTGGCGGTAGGGATAATACTGTATGCACTCTCGGTAATCTACACTTGAAACTAGAAGTCCTGTCATGAAATGCGCACAAATAGCACGTTGATATGCGCGTTAATGTGCGCGTTATGGCCCAAATAAAGCTATCAAATTCTGTACATATGGCCTGTGCACAAGCAATGTTTCAGCCAATGGACCTCCGGGTAATCCGGAGGTCCATTGACAGAAACATTGCATGTGTTTGCTATAAGTAACCAGGAGAATCTGCCGTGCTTTGCATAACATTCGATATGGCAATTGCGCGCAATTCCAACGCGCAATTAAGCCTAGATAAGCGCACTATTCGTGACAGGACTTCTAGTTTTAACTGAATGCATTGAATGTAATCTCCTTTAGAAACGCGTTGTCCAAAGTATCAATGACGGTAGGGATGGATCTATAATCACTTCCGATAATCTCCTTTAGACATGCATTGTTCAAAGTAGCAATAACTGTAGGGATGACACTATATGCATTACAGACAATCTCCTTTAAAAACGCGTTGTTCAAATTAGCAATAACTGTAGAGATGGCCCTATATACACGCCATGTCATCTCTTTAGAAACGAATTGTACAACGTATCAGTAACGGTAAGAGTGGTACTATATGGATAGATAATCCCCTTTAGAAATGCATTGCTCAAAGTGGCAATAACGGTAGCGGGCACTATATGCAATCTCTTTGTCAACTGCGTTCTTCAAAGTATGAATAACGGTAGGGGTGGTACTATATGAACTATGTATAATCTTCTTTAGAAATGCATTATACAAAGCAGCAATAACGGTAAGGATACCACTGTATGCACTACTGATAATCCCCCTTAGAGGCGCATTGTTGAAAGCATGAATAACGCTAAGGATGGTGCTATGTGCGCAACAGATAATCTCCTTTAGAAATGCACTGTAGCAATAACAGTAGGGACGGCACTCTATGCACTACAGAAAATATCCTTTAGAGAAGGAACAAAAACAGTTTCGATGTCATTATATGAACTATAGTAAATCTTTAAAAACGCATTGTTCTATGTATGGAAACCGTAGGGGTGGCAATATATTCACTACAAGTAATCTCCTTTACAAACGCATTGTTCAAAGTATGAGAAAGGTAGGAGCTGTAATATATGCACAACAGAGATAACATTGACAATGTAAAAGTCGGCCGAGAAGAAAAATTCAAGGCTTGTCAATTATAGGCGGGTGATCAAATAAACTCATTTTTCTGCTAGCGGTCACGGCCTTCTTGTGACGTATTCCGAGTGCGACAAAAGTCAACTTCGTGTGTGCCATCCAAAAGTATTCGAATTGCTCTCTTCAGTCGGAGTTCTTCACAAACGGGATATAACGTCGCCGACTTCACCGTTGAAAAGCACACGCAATGGTTGTCAAATTGATTTGGGCTGGGGTATAAGTAATTATCTGGCAGAATTGCCAACTTCAGCCGACTGATCGTACATGTTGGCATCTCGAGAGACTTCATGGCGAAGTAAAACCTTTTGACATTAAAAATATGAAAACACGATAACAGCAATAACTAGACTTTATGATTCTGGAGAATCATGGCTTTTCCCGATGAGATTCCATGATTGTCATGATCCACAGTGTCCGATGAATGGTTTTTAACTGTCTCACTGAAGTTCCTTCATTGATGTTATGAGAAAGGTGAGTATAGTAGTCTCAAATGACTCAGTTTGATAAAAAAAATTGTTCAGGTAAAAACCATCATTAACGTTGGAGTGGGTTAATGTCAATATCGTTGTCCAACAAGTTAATGACCGACAAAAGGAGTTATGTTTGTTTGACACATAACCACGGAGTGCTGTGGCTATTTGAAAATGGTCCATTTTATCTCAAACGTATCCAAAATATGGATTTCTGGCAGTTTGTAGAGGATTAACAAGTGCTAACAGGAATATTTATTCATGCAACTTGTAATGTCACACCAAGAACTGCGAATGGCCATTTCTTCTTTAAAATCTACAAGATGTTTTCAGAGAAATCCAGGGAGAACATGAATTTTAAGCTTTTGATGGGTATGATTGTTTATCCAGCCCAAAACGGGTTAAGTGTTGATTTTTGAATACTCTTATTACATCCAAAAATAATTCTCATTGAATTCTCTTTCCACTTATTTTGATCTCTCCTCTCAACTTCGGGTGCTGTGGGTACTCAAACACAGCCCATTTTATCAACATATTGATGTTTGAGAACCTGCATAGGGTTAACAAATGCTTCCAGGAATATTTTGTACATACAGTTTGTAATGTCACACTAAGATCTGAGAATGGTAATTTTTTCTTGAAAATCTACGAGATGTTTTTAGAGAAATCCTCGGATAACACGAATTTTTAACCTTTTGAAGGGTATTGCTATGTAGCCAGCCCTAAACGCGTTAATGCTTGGTTTTGTGAATACCTTCATTACATACAAAAATGATCGTCGGTGAATTCCACTTCCAATGAAGGAAGTTATGTTTATCTCGCAAGTACACATTTGGTGTTATGGTTGCCCAAGAACAGCCCATTTTCTCCAAATGTCTATGCTTGGCAGTCTCTGGAGGGTTAACAAATGCTTACCGAAATATTTTGTCCATGCAACTTGAACTGTCACTCCAAGACCTGCGAATGGTCAATTTTTCTTGAATTTTTTTTTTTTTTTTTTGAGAAATCCACAGAAAACTGGAATTTTAAGCTTTTAAGGGGTATATCTCCTTAACTAGTCAAAAATGGGTTAAGATCTCGATTTTTGAATACACTTACTACTTACAAAAATGTTTCCCTGTCAGTTTTGCGTCCGGTAAAAGAAGTTATGCTTCTCTGTTGCATTCCCATTTGATGTTGTTGGTGTCCAAAAACGGACTATTTTTTTCAAAATTTTGACATTTAGCAGCCCATGGAGGGTTAACAAATGCCTCCCGGAATAATTTATCCAATCATCTGGTAATGTGACACCAAGACCTATCAGTGGCCATTTTCTCTTGAAAACCCTACCAGATGTTTGTAAAGAAATCCTGGGAAAACATACATTTTAAGCTTTTGATGGATATCACTATTGACAACCACAAAAGGGGTTAACGCTTGGTTTTTTGAATACCCTTATTACTAATAAAAAAGTGGTCCTCGGTGAATTCCACTTCCAACAAAGGAGATTATATTTATTTCTGAGTTACTCATTGGGTGCTGTGCGTGTCCGAAAACAGCCCATTTAAACAAAATTACGATGCTTGGCAGCCTGTAGAGGGTTAATATGTTGTCCATGCAAATTGTAATTTCACACAAAGTCCTGCGAGTAGTCAATTTTTCTTGAAAACCTATAGGATGTTTTTAGAGAAATCCACAGAAAAGATTTTAAGGGGTCCCTCTCTTTAGCCTGCCCAAAATGGGTTAAGACTTCGACTTTTGAATACCCTTACTACTTACAAAAATGTTTGTGCATAGATTGTGCGCTGCATAAAAGAAGGCTCTTTTCCTTGTGGCGAACCCATTGGGAGCTGTTAGCGCCCAAAAATAGCCCATTTTATCACAATTTTGACTTTTAGAGGCCCGTGGAAGGTTAACAAATGCTCACCGCAGTATTTTGTCCATGCAATTTCTATTGACACACCAAGGCCTGGGAGTGACAGATTTTTCTTGAAAATCTACTAGATTCGTTTAGAGAATTCCACGGAAAACATGATTTTTTTTAGCTTTATGGAGGTATTGCTGTTTAACCAGCCCAAAACGGGTTAATGCTTGGTTTTTTGAACACCCTTATTACTTACAAAATTGATCCTCGTTGAATTCCACTTCCAATAAAGGATGGTATCGTTTGGGTGCTGTGGGGCCTGAAACCGGTCCATTCATCAAAACTTCGATGTTTGGCAGTCTGTGGAGGGTTACCATATGCATCGCCTAATATGTCGTGTGTATCAAAGGTCGTGTCACAGGCAGGCAGGTCTAGCAATGATAAATATTTTTTAAAAAAAATCTACAAAACGTGTTTCGAGAAAGTGCCGATAAACCCCAATTTTGGCAGTTTTTTGCCAATTCTGGCGAAATGAAGGTTAAATCGAAAATTCCGCTTGGGTACATTTTTAGATTTTGTGCCCCTCTATGGGTGTGCAAACTTTTGTGAAAATCGGTTCGAAAATGGCTTCTGAATAGTACGGACAAAATGTGTGGAAAAAAAAAATAAAAAAATAATAATCCGTAGAAAAACAATAGTCTTTTCCAGAGGGAAAAGCCTAATTATTTCACCATCCAATCCATATTGTGATTCACATGATATTGTCAAGGAGAAAGTTGAGTTCAAAATTCTTACTTTCAGCTCTGACAGTTCCCTGTACATACGTTACCTGGTATATTATAATTCAGGTTTCTCAGCACAACTATATATTTCATGAGAGTTTGACATTCTAACCTATAGTTAAAACTAGAAGTCCTGTCACGAAATGCGCACAAATAGCACGTTGATATGCGCGTTAATATGCGCGTTATGGCCCAAGTAAAGCTATCAAATTCTGTACATATGGCCTGTGCACAAGCAATGTTTCAGCCAATGGACCTCCGGGTAACCCGGAGGTCCATTGGCAGAAACATTGCATGTGTTTGCTATGGGTAACCAGGAGAACCTGCCGTGGTTTAGATGCCATTCGATATGGCAATTGCGCGCAATTCCAACGCGCAATTAAGCCTAGATAAGCGCACTATTCGTGATAGGACTTCTAGTTTCAACTGTAACGATGGCTAATATTCGGCTTGATTTCTGTCTCATAATCGAATAGAAATTTAGAGATGATAAAAGAGAGTTGTCTTGTGTCATGATTTGAAGCGTTCATCGTAGACACTACATGTAAACAGTTACAGTACGTGGAGATTGTATTATCACTAAATCACCCGCAGAGTGGAGATTCCACCCAAGCAATAATTGCAAATTTGTTCCAAAGCATAACCAGCACAAGGAAAGTTTCCGCCAATGGACCTCCAGGTTAAACCCGGAGGTCCATTGGGTGAAACATTGCTTGTGTTTTTTGTCGACATGTACACGATTAACTTGGGTGATAACTCCACTCCGCGGGTGATTTAGTTACAATCCACCCTCCACGTACTGTAGACACACAGATATTTGGGCCCTGTGAATCTTCAAATTCGGTTCGATGAATGATTCGGTTCGATTCGATTTCTTGACCGCGGAATACTGAAATCGAATAGATCGATGACGATCACGGAAACTTATGTCCATTATTGTTGCGTATATCATATGTGGTCATTATTTCTCGGAGGTTACGTAAATATCAAGATCATTACGTTTAACTGGCCAGTCAGCGCTGCTTTGAGGGTGTTATTTTAAAAGTCAGTAGCCGGGAACAAATACAATCATTAGCGGCAACCAAATAGACGTTATGTCAGAATACATACGCGATACGCGACTAGACAGTTTGAGATTCGTATTTTTTTTTTTTTTTTGCATTTATCTGACTGTTCTGAAATATTCGCCGTGTGGCAGTTATTTTTGCTCATTTGCTACTTTGTGAAGCTGTGTCGATATTCGTTAAAGCTGTTTCCTCAAACGAACTTTTGACAACAATGTCGTTCCTGCGATGAATTCCATATTACCATACAACAAGCAATCACTTCCGCCTCGGTCTCTAGGAACTTACTAAGTTATTGGTGCAAAAAAAGCGCCAATTTATACGATTAGTTCCATCTAATAAAGCTGCGTACGAACTTCTCTGACCACTTGTACCGACTGGATGTCCGATTCGATTTGAATTCGGTTCGGAATCGAAACTTAAACACCCGATTCGATTTGTATTTGATTCGAACAGAAGGTGTCCGATTCGCATGGCCCTAATAGATATCGTGGAAAAGCAATAATGCTGATAAGAGATGGCCTCAGATGAATTAAGGCGGGCCAAAATGAGCTCCCTGGTGATCATTTTAAAAGAACCATTATGGCTCCCCTGTAATTTTAAAAAGGACAAGCCTGAACTTCCACCAATCTCCTCTACAAGTACAAATGAGTAACCACAGTACTATATTCGTAGATCATTGCCAATAACACAACTTTTAAGGGACAGAAAATAGAAAATAGTTCAAAAGCGTTATGGTTAGGTGTGGGCATTACACAAATTGAGGCTTTTCTGAACAATACAGTTGTACAATTCAACGTTTGTATCAACGGTTAGAATGAAGAACAAAAAAAAATCAAGTGATGTTTTCAAATTAAGGGATACGGTGCTTTCAAAGGTGTCCAATGAGTAAGCATGTGTTGAAGTTTCAATTATGTTTTTCTAATTCAGTATAAAAAGGAAATCGCACACATAAAACAAAACACATCTCACCCATTAAAGATAGAAAACAATGAGCAATTTAACGTTTCGCCCATCAAGGTCTGAAAGTCCTGAGAGATGACCTAGTGACTCATTATCTCTGAAAACGGATTTACGTTACCAAATAAGTTGAAAAATGATATTTTCTCCCCCAACTCCATGTGTTACATACTTGTGTCCAGGGTGAGATAGCAGGGAAAGACAGATGTATCCCACCCCACCCACGTGACGTTATACATTTATAACGTTATTATGACGTTATGCATATCGTATCAGTTTCTTATTCAGTAACTAATTCATATTGACGTCATCAGAATACCGTGTGATCAAAGTTTGATGCTCTAGAACTCTTTAAACCCAAAGATACCTCCGTTCCTAATTGATTTCGTGGTATATACCTTTGGTATATACATAACTTTTGCATGCTCTTTCCGATGGTGTCATTAGGTTTTCAAAACAACGAATACCAAATGAGTTGATTTTATCAGCACGTGGCCGTCGATTACCTCTGACTAACGTAACCGCTGTATGGGGGGGGGGGGAGAAAAATAATCCCTGATGGGTACGGGTGTAGGATGGGAAAATCTCACCCTCGGGACAAGATATTTGGTCCAGACACTCGGCAAGCCTCGTGTCTGGCCCAAATATTTTGCCCTCGGGTGAGATTTTCCCATTCTTTGGTCCAGACACTCGGCAAGCCTCGTGTCTGGCTCAAATATTTTGCACTCGGGTGAGATTTTCCCATCCATTCCACACCCGTGATGGGTACGGGTGTGGGATGGGAAAATCTCACCCTCGGGACAATATATTTGGTCCAGACACTCGGCAAGCCTCGTGTCTGGCTCAAATATCTTGCCCTCGGGTGAGATTTTCTCACCCCACACCCGTGATGGGTACGGGTGTGGGATGGGAAAATCTCACCCTCGGGACAATATATTTGGTCCAGACACTCGGCAAGCCTCGTGTCTGGCCCAAATATCTTGCCCTCGGGTGAGATTTTCTCACCCCACACCCACACCCATCAGGGATAATAATAATCTTCCAGTACAGCATCTTTTTCAACAAGATATAATTTTATTCACTTGAATTTAAAATATGTGTTAGATTGTTTCATCATATATGCAATGCTGGAGGACAGTCCTAACGTTCATACTTGTATATGGTGATTGTTTAGCAATCTGAATGCAGTGAAAATACACAAGTGTTAAATAATGTGCTTGATATGAATATACACACAGAAGTAGCTTATAAAGGTGCATCCAAAAAATTAGATTCTGATAGTTTAACAGACTTGGTGACTGAAAATATTTGTTTTCTCTTTTTTCTTTTTTTAATTTTTTTATTGGCATAACTTTGTATTGAATAACATATAAACATAAATACATAAATACATAAAAATACAGTTTACCTACAATAAATATATACATGTATACTTTTTCAACAAGATATAATTTTATTCACTTGAATTTAAAATATGTGTTAAATTGTTTCATCATATATGATGAATGCTGGAACCCCCCCCCCCCCCCCCACACACACACCTAACGTTGATACTTGTATATGGTGATTGTTTAGCAATCTGAATGCAGTGAAAATACACAAGTGTTAAATAATGTGGTTGATATGAAGATATACACAAAAGTAGCTTATAAAGGTGCATCTAAAAATTAGGTTCTGATAGTTTAACAGACTTGGTTACTGAACATATTTGTTCTCTCTTTTTCTTTTTTTTAATTTTTTTATTGACATAAATTCATATTGAATAACATATAAACATAAATACATAAATACATTAAAATACAGTTTACCTACAATAAATATATACATGTATACTATTCAAAAAGTAAGGGATATCCAAACTGAATTTGATATTTTCGGAAAAAAGGCTTTGGATTAGCAGGGACCTAATACATATCATGGAAAAATAACAATCCTGATAATGGTTCTCCTCAGATGAATTAAGGCGGACCAAAAAAGGCCCCCGCCGTGGTCATTTTAAGAGAACCATCACTGCATCCGTGCAATGATAAGCCTAAAATTACACCAAACTCCCATACAAGTGCAAATGATTTCCGTTCAATGTTATCCACAACACAGTATTAGTCCATCATTTTCAGGAACTCAAATTTTAAGGGTCCGAAAATAGTTGGGGGGGGGGGGGGGGTGTTAAGCTTAGATGTGGGCATTACAATTGAGGCTTTTTTAAGTAATATTTCTGAACAATCTACGTTTTAAACAAAAAAAAACTGTTTCTAAAAGGGGGAGGAGGGTTCAAATTGAGGGTACGTGCTTTCAACGGCGTCTAATGAGTAAGCATATGTTGGCGATTCCAATGTCTTTTTTTCTAATTCAGTACAAGAAGACAATCGCACGCATAAAACCACACACATTCCACGGAATAAACATAGGCAACAATGAGCAATTTTACTTTTCGGCCATCAAGGTCTGAAAGGACAGATGACGCAGTAACGCATTGTCCCTGAAAACCGATTTATGTTACCAAACAAAGTTGAAGAATGATATTATCTGCGAATGCTGCATCTTTTTCAACAAAATTTAATTGTGCGACCTTGATTTTAAAATATGTGTGAGATTGCTTCAGATATGCGATGCTGGAGAACCTCCCCACGCTCATACTTGTTTGTGGTGATTGTTCAGCAATCTGAATGCAGTGACAATACACAAGAGGATCGTCACTGCATTCAGATTGCTAAACGGTTAAATAATTTGCTTGATATGGAGGTGCACACAATAATAGCTTATAAAAGCGCATCTAAAAATTAGGTTCTGGAAGATTAACATACTTAGTGGCAATAGTTGGATTATTTAAATAAGTATGTCCGTCCCATTCTACAGACTCAGTTTATTCAGCACGAACGGTTTGCGTTTCCGAAATAATGAATTCGGCAACTCAAACATGTAGATTGACTGAAAAGAATATTTTTTTTTTCTTCTTTTGCTCATTGACATACATTCATATTGAACAACCACCTATAAACGTAAATACATAAAAGTACAGTTTACATACAATAAAGAAATATATATATAGACAGAACGCGGTGAGTGTTTGAATCGGTGGGTGTTTTACATAACGAGTTGGAATGACGTAGTCGTATGATTACGCTATTCCAACGAGTAAAACATACATCGCGTTCTGAGTTTATCACACAACCCATGCGTTAAAATTCTTTTAAATAAACAAATTGTAATTCCGATGTTTAAACCCAAAGGAGAAGGGTCTGTTTGTTTTGACTGAAGCTGTTCTGATCAAATGGATCGATAAAAAATCAAAACAACTTTTTCGGAACAAGTGTTTGTTGAAATTCGTATCGCTGTTTCTCCTCGGCTGATGCCCATTCACACCTAACCATTTGGGGCTATCACTGTTAAGAAAAATATAAGTACAAATTTGTGCAGATTTGCAAAACAGCTGGGAGAAACATTTTTAAAAGACATTCGAAGAATGTCAAGATGTAAGAAGATTTACCGAAATAAAGTTGACCAATTTAGATATAACGGATCCACAAAACGAGGCGGCCACGGGATTGGGTTCATGTTCTGGTTGGAAATAATTGGGTTTTTGTTTTTAATATTATCTCATTTCTCATTTTTGGTTAACTAATGTTTTTGTGAACCGACTTTATTTTGCTTTGGACGTTTTCATTTTCACACTATGCGACAGACTGTCGATAATTGAAAAACAAAATTTGGAATCTTTTCGAAGCGTAACTGATGACTTGTACATCACCCATTGGATACAGACTCATTTATGTCATAGCGGCTATTCCGTTAAATACAAGGGTTTAAAGTTGAATGGGTGTGTAATAAATATCTGAATATCACATAAACATCTTCATTATAGGGCATCATTCCATTAACTCCATTTTTCCTAATACTTTCTGCCCTGTTGATTGGATACATGTAAAGAGAGAAACTTTCGAGCTCTCTGTATAAGTTGATCGCTCCCACTAAGCCAAAAAAAGAGGGGAGGTGTTTACTCTGCCTTTTTGTATAAATGTATCACTTATATATTAACAAACATGTTCTCCAAATATTTGGAGAATCTTTCTGACTTGTGGGACCAAGAAAAATATCTCTCTTGTTCATACCTACATGAAGTTTTAAACATGTGTTAAGATTATTTTTTTTTACTAGTCTCAATAAAAGGCTTTTCGAGTGAAAACATTCAAAGAATAGGTGTACAACTGCTTGCTATTTTTACAGAAAGTAAAAAAGTTCCGTTTCCGATAACCCGTTTTAAATAATTTAGAGTTTGTGTATAGAATCATAAGGTTAACTTTGTATTGGAAAGATTTTAGTCCCGCCGCCAAATCGTCCCCTGAGTTCCAATGTGTTCTATGTGCCTACTGGCACATAGAACACATTGGAACTCATGGGACGAAATGTCAACTTTCTGCCCAACCTAAAAGTCGCGTTCAAAGTGTTTTTCTCGATAGTTTCTGAAAGGAGAACATCTCCTGATTCAGTGATTCAGGAAAAAAGGTTACTGGAGTCTGACAGCATTGAACAATTTTCAAAATTCGTCACAGAAAAGGGGTACCCATTTTCAATTCGCATAGTTAGCCTAAGTGCTGAAATTCGCAAACATAAATCTGGACGCTTATACCTGGAGACGCAAGTGATATTATTCAATGCTTAAATAAGTTCTGTTTTTTATGAACAGCATTTATAAATTAATAAAGACCGTTACAGGAAAACGTCAAATTGGAACTACTTATACCTTATGATCGGTTTATGTGCAGAATCTGCCATGGACGATTGTTGTTTTTTTCTCATCGAAATACGGATGTGAAGTTATTGTGACGAACATAATCAGATGCATGCAACTGTATAATGACGATCTGCATGTAGATTTACAATTGCAGTTAAATTTGAATACCAACTTCATCTTGAGAAATCACAAACTTTTTGTAGAGAAATATGTTCACCCGAAAAGTGTCAGACAATCTACATAAAGCACTGATATCCCTACCGATGTGGATGCATCACCAGAAGGAAGGTGTAGGCGATGTCAGGCACAGATTGAGTTTGAATTCAAACAGCACTGTTTAGTTTGTGGTTGCAATTGTGATGTGACAAAAGACGCTTAAACCCCGGCAAGGTGGAAAGAGGCTTATACTTTCCGCCACGAAGTGAATCGTGGAACCAGCAGTAGGTCACCACAAAAGATTGAGATACCCCGGGATTGTGAGCAGCGAAAAAATAATTGGGGAAGAGGTAAGGCTAAGGGTTTTAGGTGCTGTGAGTGCTATGCGTGCAGCAGATGCTCGCTATTACTCGGCCTGTAGAGCTACATTTATGAGTCCAAGATCTGTAGCGTCCGCGGCAAAGCAGTTCATTGACACTAACTCAGCAGATTGAAATCCCGATGCCGAAGCTTTGAAATCGATGGTTGATTTCATGAGAGATGACGAATCCCTTACTTGGAATTCTGTTGACTTGTTCAAATTGTATGGTGGGTGTTGGAGTACTTGTATTTCCCGTCACGTGTTTGTTGCTAAGCCTGCTGAGAAGTACGACAACGACATTTAGTTCTTTCCTCGCCAGGGATAGCCACGATTTTAGTGGATAGATCGAGAGCTGGATCAGGTTTACGCATTACGCATGATACAGATGATAGTGATGCTGAAAGCGCAATGAAAGTTTTAAAGAAAAGTATATGCGCCGAATTAAAGATTATGGATATAGATCAAAAACACTTATGATCTCGAACCAACATTGACAAAATGTCAGAGTTTTCAAGCGGGACGTTGTTGGCTTCTCAGGGTAGCTTGTTCCCGAAATTAGACCACACCCTAACCGGATGCTGATTAGCAATATTGTAAGATCACGAGTACGTGGGATACCAACAACAATGCAGATTGGTCTTGCTGCTTTGGTGAGGGAATCTAAAAACCTCATTAAAACGATGCATGACTTCGGAGTAACATGCTCCTATGATGAATTGTTGCATTTCAAGTAATCGGCAGCAAATACTGCAGCACGCCGTGGTGACTTCACGTCAATATCTAGTTCTAACGGTTGACTAATACAGGTAGTGGCATCCATTATCATGCTATTTGGTTAACGCAAGCAAATAACATGGCCAAGGCGCAACACAGTCGGCTCCCTCGACTTAAATAGTCTGAAATGTTAGAGACTTTTAGCAATCAGTTGGATGTTGTTCGTTATCATAGACCGAAACGCAAGGATATGCCTATTTCTCGATCAAGCAACAGCAACACAATTCATTTCTCTCTGTTACGGTTCCAAGGCAACCACACCAATGACTGATGTACAGACTGATGTGTGGCTTTCGAAAACTGGCAATCCCAAGGCAACAAATGCATCGAAACTTTGTTCTCTGCATCCTACCACAGCAGCCTTCGCGGAAAAGATCCAAAGAGCGCACCTTCAGACATGTGTATGGAAGGACATCCTTTAACCCTTTACCTACCATGAAAAGCAGACGAAACTTGCAAACAAAATTCTTGAATATCTATTTTTTTCATTTTGTGTCTCAAAAACATAGGTTATGACCCCTCATTGGAACGAGCTCGACGAGCTCGTTCCAAAGAGGGGTCATAACCTATGTTTTGGAGACAAAAAAATAATGAAAATTAATTGGGCGATTTTTGTGAATAGCGCTGGCCGGTTTTGGCCGATACGTTGGGTAAAAGGTTAACCGAGAGCGCTAAATTTAGGGCCTATATGGCTTCGAGAAGGAACTAGAGACTAAGTCGCTCCAGTCCATAACAGGTCCGTCCGATGTTGCTCTGGCCCCAGATGAGGTATTGAAGTTAATAAAATGTTCTTGCTTAATCCAGACACCATGCAGTACAAAGAGGTGCAAATGTAATGATGCTAAATGGCGTGTACAGTTTTCTGCTCTTGCAACGCTACACTAGAGTGTTGCAGTGAACAAACAATGTTCGAAGATATTCAGCTATGAATAGCACTGATGGATAGAATCACCAGACACCAAACCATCCATTAAAAATGTATATAGGCTCTGATGCAACCTCTGGTATGCGCCCGGAATATTGTATTAGCCACAGTCAAACATTGCACTCCGCGAAATGACCAAATTGTTCAAAGCTGCCAGACACCCAGTAAACTTTTTTCTGGTAGTCAGGAGATGTCACTCTTACACATTCCACGGATAAAAAGAAAACTGTCAGGTTCAGTGCGCTGGCGTCCAGACAACTTGCAATGTCGACCCCTGATCATAGAGGGGTTCGTCAGACACTCTCTTTCTCCTCATTGTGACACCGTAATATGACAATACTCAAGAGTATGAACGACCGGAGTATTAGGGCTTTCTGACACCTGGACGCGTAGGACTTTCCTTGAAGGCCCCATTGGGATATACCACTATCAAGCATATATACACTGGCGTTTGTTAAATAGGAAAATGCATTTCTTCCAATTCTCTCTGACACTATTCTGTTGCAGTTCTTGCTAGTCTCTGCACACTGTCTGTCTCAACTCATTTGCACATAAACAGATCTTGTGAAGCCGCTCGACTGCTTTCTCTGTAACTGGTAACCGCAAGAGATGCAGGGTAGAACGCTTTCAGGCGGTTGTTCCAGCTCTATCATGCCTTGTAGATCAGTACACAGTTGCGAATCCAATCAACAAACTTATATCTAACAGTCTGTCTAGAGGTCTTAGAACTGTTATTTCTTTCGATGGGTTCTCATCTTTCTATTTTTTAATACACGTCAAACCCGAAGGTTCACATTTGCTGGCAGAAAAACACAAAATGTGCCTCGATTGTGGGACATTTAACCCCGTTTCAATACAGTTCTGGAAATAAAGACCGTGTATCGTAAACCGTTGGCATTTATTTATTTATTTATTTATTTATTTATTTATTTATTTATTTATTTATTTATTGGGGTTTAACGACACTTTCGACAGTAAGAGGCGGACAGTTTTACGAGTGGAGGAAGCCGGAGTACCCTGAGAGAACCGCCGAGCAATTTCGCGAACAACTGTCAGACTCCCCAACGTACTACCTCTACTCAAGCAGGGTTAGCATTGGTTGAAGACAAGTGCCCATCGACGTGCTGTGCGCCCTAGTACACAGTGCCACCGTGTCCCCACGTGGTCAGTTGGGATTAATGACCTTGCTCAAGGACAGAACGCTGTTGCTGCAGTTGGGATCCGAACCGAGGACCTCTCGGCTTGCACCATGCAGCGCTACCTACTGCGCCACCGCGCTTCCAAGCCGTTAACATGTGGGTAACGTATAGAAAAATGCGTTTTGATGCTTTCCACGCTCTATTTTCAGTATTCCAACCTTAACAGAACCTTTGTAAAATAAATAGCAATAACTAATGCACAATATCGTTTTGGCGAGATCGCGCGTTAGTTTGTGTTAATTATTTTGGCCGGAAGTCTGTTAAGATGCAAATTTCATTCCATTCTATTCATATGTGGATGCAATGCTTAACCTTTTCTGAGTCGATTTATTTGAGAAAGATTATCAGGATTAACCATTTACCCAACGCAGACGATTTCAAAATTTATTATTTTAAATATAACTTTTTAAAAAATTTTCAAAACATTCAACAAAATCATATCATGTGACCCCTCAATGGAACGAGCTCAATGAGCTCGTTCCAATGAGGGGTCACATGATATTTTTTTGTTGAAATATATTGAAAAAATTATTTTTTTCAACTGCTGAATTTGCATATTACGCGGACAGATGCGGACGATTCGTTAGGTATAGGGTTAACTAGTAAACATCTGTGGCTGGGTTGGGATTTAATTTATGCTTTATTATTTTGTCGTAACCTGTAGTTCGTTTGGATATTCCATAATTGGTGTAACCCCCACGAAACATAAACAGTCGTTCAGGAGTTACTTCCAGGCCTGTCAATAAATAACTGACATCCTTTTCAGGGCGGGAGGTATGTCAGCTTATCTGTGTTTTTGCAGCCCAATTTTAATTTTAAGACTGAAAGAAAAAGGGGCATTATCAAGGTTTGCTGGCAAATAACTGGCAAACATCTGGCAATCGTCTGTGGTTGGGAATGAAATTTACGTTGTATTATTTTGGCGTTCGTATTCCATAACTGGCTTAAATTAAAATTGTGCTGTGAAAAGACAAAAGATCAACATACTGCATACGTTTACGTAAACGGTCGCTCGAGAGTTACTTCCAATCATGCCAATACACAACCGACATCCTTTCCAGGGCTTGAGGTATGTCAGCTCTTTTGTCTTTTCGCAGCCCAATTTTAATTTAAGCCTGAAACAAACAGGAACATTGTGAGACACAGGGAAGTCCCCTATTGGATTGTTTTTAGGCAGGAAAAATCACGGATCGTCTGTCACTGCTCGCTCTCTAAAACACACACAGATAAACCAACATTCTAAATAATTTTCACTCCTCTTCCAGATAAAATGTCAGATGCCAAATGTCTGTCATTTAAGAATGACATCTGACAAATTACAAAATGGAGTTTGAGTATTCAAATTAATGTGTTTTGGATGGATTTATTTATTTATTTATTTATTTATTTATTTATTTATTTATTTATTTATTTATTGGTGTTTAAGGTCACATATTTATGCACTATGGCTAATCATGACCGCGACAGTTTTACGGGTGGAGGAAGCCGGAGTACCCGGAGAGAACCACCGAGCAACGGCGAGCAACTGTCAGCTTCCCAACGTACGAACTCCACACAAGCAGGGTTAGCATTGGTTGAAGACAAGTGCACCATCGACGTGCAGTACGCCGTAGTACACAACGCCACCGTGCCCCCACGAGGGCAATGGAGATGACGTGTCTTGCCCAAGGACACAACGCGGTTGCCGCAGGTGAGATTCGAACCGAGGACCTCTCGGCTTGCGTGTTTTGGATGTACACGAACCTTAAAAATCTTAAAACTGCTCAGAATTCATCCAACCATACCTTGTTTGGCAGGGCTCAAAGAGCCCTGCCAAACAAGGTATGGTTGGTTTCATTCTGACTTGGAACTGAATTACCCTTCAGATATAATTTAGATACATGCATGGCTCTATCAAATCATATTCCTTCACATGCTGTTAATACTGATAAGCTGTACAGTGACTTTCTTCACACTTCCCAACATGCCAGGATCAAAAATCACAACAATCATTAATTTTAGGCTTGCTAGTTATGTACATGATTTCCAGCATGCAAGATCACTGACCTTCATTGATACTTTTGGCATCAGACATTTTGACTGATGATTTTAAATCTCAATCTGACATTGGCCTTTTTGTACCTGACATTGTCCTTGTCTGACTACTTATTTTCTGGTATGATTGTAAATTCCTCTAAATGATTGTGCCATTTGACAAACACGCACAAATCCGTGCCAGTCTTCGTCTGAGGCCATCCACAGCACTTTCGTCGTTCTGTAGCCAGCGCGTTCCACACTTTCATGCTGCTGCCGAAAGGAAGATGAACCAAGCAATCATGAGAACTTCATCTAAAAAGCTAGATTCCAGCCTTCGTTTTTTTGCGATGTGCAATGGTCTGGTGGTTTAGGTGTTGGACCCCTGGTTACCAGGCTGAGTTGCTGATGATTCGAATCCCGGCGGAGAAACAGAAACCAACATTCTAAATTCCTCTAAAACATGATTGTGTCATTTGAAAAACACACACAAAGACACCCACAAAACGCACACACACAAACACTCTTATCACCCTCCTTCACCCATCTCGCACAACTACATGCATACACACATTCTCTCACACTTACACCCCTTATACACATAATCTTGTTTAACAACATTACTTTGTGGGGACAAATTCGTCCTCTTTTTTGTTCTCCGTTGCAAACAAATCCTTCCAAAAGCTAGTAAACAATCCCTAAACTATTGTTTTCTTTGCAAGACACAACAAAGGAAATCTTTGTGGAAATACTATCGACCATGTTTTTCTAAAAACTGTTAAATTGATCCGACCCCCGCCCATACACACACACACAGACACACAAACACACACACTCAACTTTGCACGAGAAAACCAAACACATAAATTTGAAGTTCCTCGACCGAATTTTGCCCGTTAAACGTTTAATCTGCGTAATTGATATCCATCCAACACTATACACAAATGAATCCATTGAAATTTTATTTGTGTGTGTATGTCTCTAGAACATAGCATAATTCGTCGCCTGAGTGCTAGAATGTTCTATGTCCCATAAGGGACATAGAACATTCTAGCACTCAGGCGACAATATGTTATCCCAGTGTAACAAGCTTGTCGATCTAGTTAAAATGAGTGGACACAAGTTATGAAATTGAAGCAAATGCAAAACAAATAACCTGTTCAGTTATTCAAGACAAAAACAGTACCAGGGTCCTCTCTTAGTCGTGTTTAGTAAAGGGGATATCGGAGTTATATTCACAGGTTTTGTGCACATACGTTAACGTATAAAATAACCTACAATGTACAAATAGTGTGTACAGATTTCATAATCACAAAAATAACTACCACGCCTAACGCACACTAGGCAGAGGCACTATGCAAGTCATAAATTGTGTGCGACTCCATAAAACTCAACACGTTAATATTTACACTACAGAAACGTGTGCCTATTTGATTTTGTTGTCCTCGTTTCCAGAATTATTATGTTAAACAGATTGAAACGTCACACAAACTGTTTGGCCATCTCATCAATTTTATAGTCGTTTTCTTATGAGAATTTCAACTGCGTCAATGTCAATCATCGTCGTATCAGTTGCGCTTATTGGCCATTTCATGAAGGTACTGCCATTGAGTTTCGTATGCAGATTCACCTCTGAACATTCCTTGTTGTACCACCAACCACAAGCATGCCTCTGCGCACACGATCCACAATCTCGATCTACAGTACAGAAAGGGGTATGATTCATAGAGGCTAATGGTGCTCCCAATCCAAATCCATCCCCCGCCGAGAAGTTGAATGTGGTTTAAAATAATCATAGATCAGGGTGAAACTGTTGTTTTCATTTTCAACAACAAAACTCGTGTAGTATACTGTTCTGAGTGTAGAGTCTCTACGAAGCTGGAGTTTTAGCGTAGAAACTCTTTGTGTCGTAATATAGTGCATCTTCTCGAGTCCAATGAAGAACTCGCAATCCAGGCTTCCAAAACCGTCTCTATATTCGTTCCACGGACGGTCAAAGTTCTCATACACACCGCACTTGAGGCGATTTCCTCTCTGTGCGACATATGTATAACCCCATTTGAAGTCGCATTTTGCCAGAAATGGGCTTGGATAATTGATAGGCTGAATCAACATTTGTACCTTTCTCTCTGTATAACCATTTTCGGTGCCTTCCAAACAATCTACAAAAAAAAAATAAAATTGGTTTCATGAAGGCGTGATAAGATCCAAATTACAATCCAGCAATGTGAAATACAGCTGGGCGGATTTGATTCGGTTTTGGGGGAAAAATACTCGGTTTCAGTTCAGTTTTTCCATGTGTAAAAACATATAGTGAAGAACACTTCAGGCCCCGCAATAGTTAAAATGACACAACTCACCACAAAAGGCCAGTCTGCAAATAGCTCAACTGGGTAAAACCTAACTTCCCTTTAAACTTTCCAAAGGATCCTGGGGGATCAGTTGCCAAACCTGTTGGGTCAGAAAAACTATAAATTCTGGTAACAAATCTATGTTATGTTTACAGTGTAACATTGTTTCCCTTATTGACTCGTCTGCTGGAATCCGGTATAGTCCGGTGGAATCCGGTATAGTCCGCTGGACGAGTCAATAAGGGAGAAAATGTGACATTAAGAACACGACGTATACACCCCTTTGCCTGATAGACTAAGTAACGAGTGTCCATAAGGGTCACTAGTTCAGTTCCCTCCCAGAAAGATAGTTTCACCTTTTTTGTGAAACGTCTCTGGTTATGGAATCCCTTTTTGTCGTATGAGGCCATGGTGGCTATGTAAAACCTTAATGAGTCCTCATTTATTATCCCTCATAGCCTCGTTAAATTTTGAGGTTATGAGAACCATGAAAAATCCCTCAATGAGGTATAATTTACTACGACTGTTATCCTCATTTCAATATTTGGGGATACCTATGGCCTGGTATTGTATTATTTGAGGATACCTATCTAGGATACCTTTTGGAGAATCCTTTTTTTGTGTCGTATAAGGCCAAGAGAAATTCCTCAATCAGGTCAAATGTAGTCTTACCAACGGCTTCCATCTTATCACTTTCATGGTCCTCATAACCTAAAAATTCAATGAGGCTATGAGGGATAATAAATGAGGACTCATTGAGGGATTTTACATAGCCCTCATGGCCTCTAAAAAGGGATTCTCCAGAAGGTATCCTCTATAGCTATCCTCAAATAATACAATACCAAACCATAGGTATCCTCAAATATTGAAATGAGGCTAAGAGTCGTAGAAAATTATACCTCATTGAGGGATTTTCCATGGTCCTCATAACCTCAAAATTCAATGAGGCTATGAGGGATAATAAATGAGGACTCATTGAGGGCTTTTACATAGCCCTCATGTCCTCATGCGACAAAAAAGGGATTCCATAACCAGAGACGTTTCACAAAAAGAGATTCCATGGGACGTGGTCATTGAATATAGAGGTGATGAGAATCGGATACTACTTCGTTGTAATAAGGGGAGATAGCTCTGTACGATTAAGTACAGGTTATGGGAAATCAAGTAATCTGATTGGTTAGTTATAATTTATATAAATGATCTAGATAAATGAAACAACAAGAGTATTCGCAATAGGGTCAGAACTAACAAGAATAGACCAGAAAAGCTAAAAATAGTTACAATAAGCAAAGCTGTTCCAGCTTATACACTCTTCTGCTCTAACAACAAAAGAACACAAGACCACGGTCAGATAGACGAAAACTATTGAATATATAGATAGAAGCAGAGAATTCTGAAAGAATTCGAAACAGTAAAACTTTTCGGGTTGTTTGTGGTAATTCTACGAACATACCCCTGTCTTGTTAGAAGGTCTTGGGTAACATAGCAACCACGTGCTGCCATAGAAACCAAGATGGAGGCCTCCAGTATACAAAATGGCCGACAGGAACACGCATCATCCTAACAACACGCGCCGCGCATGCGCACTCACACCACGTATCACTATGAAGATGACGTCACAAGATGGCCGCTCACGCGGGTTTCCATGACAACACAACATGGCGCCACCAGGTCACGTGACTATGACGTCACTTCTGGGGTCCATCCAATAAGGCACGTCCGGGTACATGCTATACTACTAACATCACTTCAAGAAGACTCTCCACGCATTTCTTCAACAAGGAGAGCATTCCAAGCGTTGCGATAAATATGAATAGTTTATCCCGTTTTAAATTTTTTCAGGATGTGATCATTTTAACGACAGTCCTCCTATGAAAAAATACAAATACGAATCTCAGTGACACCAACGCACAGTCTGAAATATAAAATCACTGAATATAATTTTGATACAACGAATTGTAGCGTCAAATTTAAATTCCCTGATGACATAGTCCATACCTGAGATTGGCCCAGTGGACTAGACAAGAGGAGGAGGAAGAGCTTGCCCCCTAACATTTTTGCTGCTCTTCCAATACATTGGCACAATGTAACTTTCACATAACAAAGAGCCGTAAAATGGTTTTTAACCCTTTACCCAACGCAGATGATACCAAAATTTATTATTTTAAATATATTTTTTTTAAATTTTTCAAACAATTTCAACAAAACCATATCGTGTGACCCCTCATTGGAACGAGCTCAATGAGCTCGTTGCAATGAGGGGTCACATGATATGGTTTTGTTGAAATATTTTGAAAAATTTAATTTTTCAACTGCTCAATTTGCATATTACGCGGGCGATTCGTTAGGTAAAGTGTTAATACTGGGCTGCACACGCCAGAAATGCCTCCGATTCGCTCTAAGAGCACTGCAAAATTTCTCGGGGTTGGGGGAAGTGGGAGGTGGTACGAACCAGACGGTCGTAGTTAGGGATGGGGGGGGGGGGGGCGAAACCCCTACGACGGCCCCCAAATATTATGTTTGCCACCCCTACCCCACAAAAAACAAACTAGTTTCGCCACCCCCCTCTCCCCCCTCCTCCCATTATCGAATCCTGGCTACGCGCCTGCATTGGACTAATCTCAAGTGATTTTGTCTTTATACCATCGCAAATAAAAAATCAGCGCCAAGACATGTTTAAATTATTTCTTTATCTCAACGCTGCGAACAGGAGGAACGCTCGTATCGTATCTAGTATACAACATCAGTTATATGCTTCAATGGCTGGGGGGAACGCCCGTATCGCATCTAGTGTACAGCATCAGCTATACGATCCATGGGCAGGGGGGACGCTTGTATCGCATCGAGTGTACAGCATCAGCTATACGATCCATGGGCAGGGGGAACGCTTGTATCGTATCTAGTGCACAACATCAGCTATACGCTTCAATGGCTGGGGGAACGCCCGTATCGCATCTAGTGTACAGCATCAGCTATACGATCCATGGGCAGGGGGAACGCTTGTATCGCATCGAGTGTACAGCATCAGCTATACGATCCATGAGCAGGAGGAACGCTTGTATCGCATCTAGTGTAAAGCATCAGCTATACGATCCATGGGCAGGGGGAACGCTTGTATCGCATCTAGTGTAAAGCATCAGCTATACGATCCATGGGCAGGGGGAACGCTTGTATCGTATCTAGTGTACAGCATCAGCTATACGATTCATGGGCAGGAGGAACGCTTGTATCGCATCTAGTGTACATCATCAGCTATACGCTCCATGGGCATGGGGGCGCTTGTATTGTATCTAGTATACAACATCAGCTATACGATTCATTGGTAGGGGGAACGCTTGTATTGTATCTTGTGTACACCGTCAGTTATACGATTCATTAGCAGTGGTCGCTTGTATTGTATCTAGTGCACAACATCAGCTATACGATTCATTAGCAGGGGGGACGCTTGTATTGTATCTAGTGTACACGGTCAGTTATACGATTCTTGGCAGGGGGAACGCTTGTATTGTATCTAGTGTACACCATCAGTTATACGATTCATTGGCAGGGGGGGGGGGGCGTGGACGCTCGTATTGTATCTAGTGTAGACCGCCAGTTAAACGGTTCATTGGCAGGGGGACGCTTGTATTGTAACTAGTGTACAACATCTGTTATACAATTCATTGGCAGGGGGTCCGCTCGAATGGTATCTGGTATACAGCATCTGTTATACGATTCACGGAACGCCCATATCGTATCTAGTCTACAACCTCAGTTATACGATTCATGGAACGGTGTATCGTATCTAGTATATAACATCCGTTATACGATCCATGGGCAGGGGGAACGCCCGTATCGCATCTAGTGTACAGCATCAGCTATACGATCCATGGGCAGGGGGGACTCTTGTATCGCATCGAGTGTACAGCATCAGCTATACGATCCATGGGCAGGGGGAACGCTTGTATCGTATCTAGTGTACAGCATCAACTATACGATCCATGGGCAGGGGGAACGCTTGTATCGCATCGAGTGTAAAGCATCAGCTATACGATCCATGGGCAGGGGGGACTCTTGTATCGCATCGAGTGTACAGCATCAACTATACGATCCATGAGCAGGAGGAACGCTTGTATCGCATCTAGTGTAAAGCATCAGCTATACGATCCATGGGCAGGGGGAACGCTTGTATCGCATCTAGTGTAAAGCATCAGCTATACGATCCATGGGCAGGGGGAACGCTTGTATCGTATCTAGTGCACAACATCAGCTATACGCTTCAATGGCTGGGGGAACGCCCGTATCGCATCTAGTGTACAGCATCAGCTATACGATCCATGGGCAGGGGGGACGCTTGTATCGCATCGAGTGTACAGCATCAGCTATACGATCCATGGGCAGGGGGAACGCTTGTATCGTATCTAGTGCACAACATCAGCTATACGCTTCAATGGCTGGGGGAACGCCCGTATCGCATCTAGTGTACAGCATCAGCTATACGATCCATGGGCAGGGGGGACGCCCGTATCGCATCTAGTGTACAGCATCAGCTATACGATCCATGGGCAGGGGGGACTCTTGTATCGTATCTAGTGTACAGCATCAGCTATACGCTCCATGGGCAGGGGGAACGCTTTATCGTATCTAGTGTACAGCATCAACTATACGATCCATGAGCAGGAAGAACGCTTGTATCGCATCTAGTGTAAAGCATCAACTATACGATCCATGAGCAGGAGGAACGCTTGTATCGCATCTAGTGTACATCATCAGCTATACGCTCCATGGGCAGGGGGAACGCCCGTATCGTATCTAGTGCACAACATCAGTTATATGCTTCAATGGCTGGGGGGAACGCCCGTATCGCATCTAGTGTACAGCATCAGCTATACGATCCATGGGCAGGGGGGACTCTTGTATCGCATCGAGTGTACAGCATCAGCTATACGATCCATGGGCAGGGGGAACGCTTGTATCGTATCTAGTGTAAAGCATCAGCTATACGATCCATGGGCAGGAGGAACGCTTGTATCGCATCTAGTGTAAAGCATCAGCTATACGATCCATGGGCAGGGGGAACGCTTTATCGTATCTAGTGTACAGCATCAACTATACGATCCATGAGCAGGAAGAACGCTTGTATCGCATCTAGTGTAAAGCATCAGCTATACGATCCATGGGCAGGGGGAATGCTTGTATCGTATCTAGTGTACATCATCAGCTATACGCTCCATGGGCAGGAGGAACGCTTTTATCGCATCTAGTGTACATCATCAGCTATACGCTCCATGGGCAGGGGGACGCTTGTATTGTATCTAGTATACAACATCAGCTATACGATTCATTGGTAGGGGGAACGCTTGTATTGTATCTTGTGTACACCGTCAGTTATACGATTCATTGGCAGGGGACGCTTGTATTGTATCTAGTGCACAACATCAGCTATACGATTCATTAGCAGGGGGGGGGACGCTTGTATCGTATCTAGTGTACACCGTCAGTTATACGATTCTTGGCAGGGGGAACGCTTGTATTGTATCTAGTGTACACCATCAGTTATACGATTCATTGGCAGGGGGGGGGGGCGTGGACGCTCGTATTGTATCTAGTGTAGACCGCCAGTTAAACGGTTCATTGGCAGGGGGACGCTTGTATTGTAACTAGTGTACAACATCTGTTATACAATTCATTGGCAGGGGGTCCACTCGAATGCTATCTGGTATACAGCATCTGTTATACGATTCACGGAACGCCCATATCGTATCTAGTCTACAACCTCAGTTATACGATTCATGGAACGGTGTATCGTATCTAGTATATAACATCAGTTATACGATCCATGGGCAGGGGGAACGCTCGTATCGTATCTAGTGTACAACATCAGTTATACGATTCATGGAACGGCGTATCATATCTAGTATATAACAACAGTTATACGATCCATGGGCAGGGGGAACGCTCGTATCGTATCTAGTGCACAACATCAGTTATATGCTTCAATGGCTGGGGGGAACGCCCGTATCGCATCTAGTGTACAGCATCAGCTATACGATCCATGGGCAGGGGGGACTCTTGTATCGCATCGAGTGTACAGCATCAGCTATACGCTCCATGGGCAGGGGGAACGCTTGTATCGTATCTAGTGTACAGCATCAACTATACGATCCATGAGCAGGAGGAACGCTTGTATCGCATCTAGTGTAAAGCATCAGCTATACGATCCATGGGCAGGGGGAACGCTTGTATCGTATCTAGTGTACATCATCAGCTATACGCTCCATGGGCAGGAGGAACGCTTTTATCGCATCTAGTGTACATCATCAGCTATACGCTCCATGGGCATGGGGGCGCTTGTATTGTATCTAGTATACAACATCAGCTATACGATTCATTGGTAGGGGGAACGCTTGTATTGTATCTTGTGTACACCGTCAGTTATACGATTCATTGGCAGGGGACGCTTGTATTGTATCTAGTGCACAACATCAGCTATACGATTCATTAGCAGGGGGGGGGACGCTTGTATCGTATCTAGTGTACACCGTCAGTTATACGATTCTTGGCAGGGGGAACGCTTGTATTGTATCTAGTGTACACCATCAGTTATACGATTCATTGGCAGGGGGGGGGGGGGGCGTGGACGCTCGTATTGTATCTAGTGTAGACCGCCAGTTAAACGGTTCATTGGCAGGGGGACGCTTGTATTGTAACTAGTGTACAACATCTGTTATACAATTCATTGGCAGGGGGTCCACTCGAATGCTATCTGGTATACAGCATCTGTTATACGATTCACGGAACGCCCATATCGTATCTAGTCTACAACCTCAGTTATACGATTCATGGAACGGTGTATCGTATCTAGTATATAACATCAGTTATACGATCCATGGGCAGGGGGAACGCTCGTATCGTATCTAGTGTACAACATCAGTTATACGATTCATGGAACGGCATATCATATCTAGTATATAACATCAGTTATACGATCCATGGGCAGGGGGAACGCTCGTATCGTATCTAGTGCACAACATCAGTTATATGTTTCATTGGCAGGGCACACAGCCTCACGTACTCTTTTGGAACTCTACGCACCCTTCGCCGCAGTACTTCCCCCAACTTCCCCCTCAGCCGAAGGAAAAAGAAAATTTTCACAGTGTACGTGAGTCTGTGCACCCAGCCAAAGAACTACGTAACGAATTTTTCATGCTTAAAATCTATCGTACCAGTTCGGAATGCAGAGATTTTGTTCTAAATAAATAAAGATTGTATAGAATCTCATTTCCAGCATCCAAGCGTATAGTACAATGTTTGCCTATTTATCATCTCCCTCTGTCGAATAATGTTCAAGGACAGGCTCTTGCTTTTAAACTTCAGATATTCACAAAACGTTTCAGCTGCCGGGTTATAATTTCACGTTGTAGCAAGTAGTATACCGGGACTCATACGACCCTTTTTACAAGGATCTCATGCGGGATCGCATGTCGAGTCATAGTTGTTATGTGTGGTTGTCATGATAGCGCGTGTGGGCAGCCATGTAGTGATGTCCTCACTATGGCGATGCGTGATGTCAGTGCGCATGTGCAGCGCGTGTTAGTGTGATATGTGTTTCCATCGCCCTTTTTGTTTGAGACCGTCATCTTGTCTCGTTGGTGGCACGTGGTTTTCAAGAGCCTGGGAAACTTTAATAGAGCCAGGAGCATTCAGGAAGGTGCGTTCGATTGTATAAGAGTAAGTATAATTACCCAAAATAGACTCGACAATCACCCCAAATCATCACTCCACACAAAACAACCGAAACGGACTTGGCGAAATCGCCTCCTAGAGTCTACAAGAAGTGCTATAAGGTGTTTTCTATTATATTGAAGTTACTTCAGATTTTCCAAGGATCCACGATAACTTCGGAGATTTATCACAAAAAACAACAATTACCCCCCAAATCACACAAAAACCGCCCAAACCACCGAAATGGACTTTGTCTAGTTTGGACTCATGGGAAGTCTCTTGTTTCTTTCCACTAATAAGATGCGTTCGGTTGAATGGTGGTATGTATGTGGTCTCGAGTTTCCCGGAATCATTTCTTCCACCTATAGCTGGATCTGATTCTCCCCACTAATCATTTCTTCAACCACTACATTGATCTGATTCAACCGCCATAATCAGTTCACCCACCTATACCTGAATCTGTTCTGCCTGTTATTGACCATTTGGCCAAGAACAATGCCTTTGTACTGTGGCTAAGTGTTACTTTGTCCCTATATAGGTACATGAAGGCTATGAAGTCAGTGATATAACGTTAAGACCCTCCTGTCATTAGGGGCGACAACGTCCCTATATGAGGATAAGAGAGAGGACAATGAAGCTTTTTTTATTTAGATATGATGAAACTGTCTTCTTTGCGCAACGGTTTCTTCTTGGGACATCATTTCATGGAAAACAGACTCTTCTTCTTTGCACAACCTTTTATTTATTTATTTATTTATTTATTTATTTATTTATTGATGTTTAAGGTCACATATTTATGCACAATGGCTAATCATGACCGTGACAGTTTTACGGGTGGAGGAAGCCGGAGTACCCGGAGAGAACCACCGAGCAACGACGATCAGCTGCCAGCTCCCCAACATCGTAACTCCGCACTGCAGCACATGCAGGGTTAGATTGGTTGAAGACATGCGTACCATCGACGTGCAGTACGCATTAGTACACGGCGTCATCGTGCCCCCACGCGGGCAATGGAGATGAAGTGTCTTGCCCAAGGACACAACGCGGTTGCCGCAGGTGGGATTCGAACCGATGACCTCTCGGCTTGCAGCCTGAACCTCTACCTACTGAGCCACCGCGCTCCTACGCGCAACCTATTAATGGAAACAACCTCTTCTTCGTAGCACATCTTTTTAAGTGACTTATTTCGACGATTCCCCTGTGATTGCATTTCCTTAAAACATCCTTTAATATGCAAACATTTTCTTCTTCTTGGAACATCTTTTTGATGGAATTTCACAGTATCTTCTATGGCATATAGATTGTCCGGTATTCCTAAACAATCTTTCTGATTTTTGGATTTTTTTCAATGGTTTGCAACATTTTTTCACAAGCACAAACAGAAGAGCTTACATGGTCGTGGTTGGCTCCGGTTGATAAGCACACACAACATCTCGTCTTCTGTGAATCTTCTATTTCTTGAACTGTATTGCATCGTCATTCGTTTCTTCTTTGTATACAGTTAAAACTAGAAGTCCTGTCAGGAAATGCGCACAAATAGCACGTTGATATGCGCGTTAATGTGCGCGTTATGGCCCAAGTAACGCTATCATATTCTGTACATATGGCCTGTGCACAAGCAATGTTTCAGCCAATGGACCTCCGGGTAACCCGGAGGTCCATTGGCAGAAACATTGCATGTGTTTGCTATGAGTAACCAGGAGAACCTGTCGTGCTTTGGATGTCATTCGATATGGCAATTGCGCGCAATTCCAACGCGCAATTAAGCCTAGATAAGCGCACTATTCGTGACAGGACTTCTAGTTTTAACTGTATATAGTAACAATCTGGAGGATAATTTCCATGTTCATGTGTAGCATCACGTCCTTTATCCAGAAACGCACAGTGACACCAAAGTGAAATCATTTAGTTTTGTATTCGGTTCCATGATGAAAGAATGCCGCTCTTGCTTGTTGGGCTCTCCAAAACTCAACCCTTATATACAGAATAAATATAAATGTTTCAAGTAAAAAAAAAATATTCTACGAGTAGGATTAAGAATGAAATCGATGAGCCTCTGGCGAGTCGGTTTTATTCTTAATTCTACGAGTAGAATATTTTTTTCTTGAAAATACTCTACGTTTAGTTTGTTTATCCCATAAATCTTTTATAGGTCAATCGCGGCGAAATCGTGCTGTTACTCGCTACAAAACAATACGAGAAGTCCAATTCGATCGACAAGTAGAATTGCAAAATATAAAAAGGCGCAGTGATACATTTCTGTCTAAAAATAATTCCCTGCAAACTTGAGCTGAACTTGTAAATATTATTTTTCAAATGAACAATGTGTAGTGTTTTCTACTGGCATTGTGTTATACTTTCAAAAAGGTTTAAAGAAAACAACAATTAAACTGTTAATTATGCTAAACGAATACGGAGTTCAGAGGTCAATAAGTCCGTCTCTACTACAGGAATAAATTCTTTCAGTGTTAAACCTACGGGGAAAATTTATCACCTTACTAGGCGAATAAAGCAAAAATTTATCCAAAGCGTTTATTGTTCGAATAAACGGACATTTATGGGATAAATGTGGCTTTCGGGTGATGTTTACATGTTTTTGTTTTAATTTTATTAAAAACATGACTGGCAGCGGTAAACTCCGGTCAAAATTTCTACAATTTCTATTGCTCATCCTTCAGTTAGTTATTTAGTTCAGTCCCTTTTTGGTGAAGTTGAGTTGCAGTGTCATTGACACTTTCGTTTACTTTCTTATCAATTTTCATACTAGTAGGAAGTGATTTAGCCCTGGGGATGTTGAAACATTTCTAGGCGACACTGGCAGTCCACATCCGGTGGCTGAGCAGTTGTTTCTATATAGGCAACCAAGACTTGCCTCGAAATAACAGTTAAGCATGGCTGGGGTTTATTACTTTCAAATGTTATATATTATGGTACTATTATTTTTATTTTTTTCTTATTATATTATTAGTCTTTCCCAAGCCCAGTTTGGGAAAGACTCTTGTAATTCTATTTTTTTTAAACCATTGTCTTCATTATTTTTTTCTTTCTTAACCCAGTTTGGGAAAGACTTGTGTTATTCTTCTTTTTTATACAGTTTTCTTCATTATTTTTTTTATTATTATTTTTATTAAGCTTTCCAAACTCAGTTTGGGAAACTCTTATTATTATTCTTTTTCAAAAATTTTCTTCCTTATTTTTTTAATTTTGTTTTTGCTTTTCCTGAAAGGAAAAATACATTTGTTATACTTCTCGAAACAGATTATTTTTGTTTGTTGTTTTCTTTTTTTCAGCACTTTGGAAGAAACCATTTCTCGAAGGTTCTCTAGTAGATTTTCTGAAATTTTGCTCAGTCATAAACGGATATGAGTTGTGGTTCTGATACGCTTGTCTCCTTCGACTAAGTGCTCTGCATGCCCCAAACCACCCCAAAACCCCAAACGCATTGACCGATATCTTTTGGTACAATTGGGCTAATGACCTGAATCTTTCACTGATTTGTCATAAATAAACTTTTCCATAACCAACTGGTAACAAAAGTTATCACAATTATTTTTTCTGACAAAATTTTCCAAACATCAAAAATAGACTTGTAGAACAGACTTTTTGGCCCACAATCTCGGCACTGTCAATTAGCATCACCAGTAATGGACTGAATAGTAAGAATGTTATGTATCATTTTAACAGATGCAAAATAAATTTCAATTTTATTCACAATGCGTCCAAAATGGCCACCAAACGCGATCATTTATGAAAAGCAGACGACACTTGCAAAAAAAATTCTTGAATAACTAATTTTTTTCATTTTTTGTCTCAAAAACATAGGTTATGACCCCTCGTTGGAACGAGCTCGACGAGCTCGTTCCAACGAGGGGTCATAACCTATGTTTTTGAGGCAAAAAATGAAAATATAATGAAAATTTATTGGCGATTTTTGAGAATAGCGCTGGCCGGTTTTGGCCGTTACGTTGGGTAAAGGGTTAAAATCCTTGATCTCATAACTGACAAATGATGGGTTAACATATGTTAAATCACTGTACTCCGTGATCGTAGTGGAATGTCATACATTTAAGGCTATCCATGTTTAGGATCAGTTTGAGGGACATAGACATGAGTTGGGGATAACATGAAACACCAAGGAGTTTCCAGTCCAGAAAATTGGTTTGTACTCAATCGCCTGAATAATTCTTTGGAGAAGTGCCAATTTTTTGTTGATAAAGTAACACTTTTTGCTATCCCGTGATTAATAATGCCTGTCAAATCAACACACTTGACGAGCAACAAACATTGCTGAGAAATTGAATTTGCACACCGCTTACTCCCCTTCACACCCTGCCAAAAAGCATATTACCCCTTGACCACCGATAAGGGTGAGGAGTTATTTTTTGGACGTTTTTTCTGCTCTAAAAACAGTTTTATGACCCCTTCACTCGGTTAGGGTGTGGGTCTATTGGAGTGCTATTTTTCTTCTTCGAAAATGAAATTAAGGGATTTTGAATGATATTTTATGCAAAAAAAAAAGAAAATCACCATATGACCCTTATGACACCATGGCACCGAATTAGGGGAAAGGTCAATTTGGATTATTATTTTCTGTTTTAAAATGGCTATTGGGAGCACGTCGACGCCATGTACTAAGGCGTACTCAACGTCGATGGTGCAAATGTCTTCAACCGCTGCAAACCTGCTTGCTCGGAGCTTGAACAGAGTTAGAATGTTGAGGAGCTGACAGGTCATCGTCGATGTTCGGTGGTTCTCTCCGGGTACCCCGGTGTCCACCATCCGTAAAACTGTCACGGTCACGATTAGCCAATGTGCATAAGTATGTGACCTTAAACACCAATAAATAAATAAAATTACTATTGAAGGACAGACTGTGATTTTTTTCAAGAAAATACGAATATCACCAAATGACCCTTATGGCCCATTGTCCCCCGGATTAAGGGGTGTGTACGGTGGATCATTTGGTTAGACTTGAAATGATTTTAATAACTGCCTTCGCCAGAAAGGAACATGTGGTCGCCATCTTCTTTGATCTGGACAAAGTTTACGATACATGGACGTATGATATTTCAATTTAAAAGATCTTTCTTAACATGAGGTTGAGAGGTCGCAAGCTTTTTTTCATAGTAATTGTTTTAAAGGATCGCCAATTTCAGTTTCGTGTTGAGTCAACGTTATCTGATCCTCACGAATAAGAACTGGGGGTTCCTCAGGGTAGTATTTTATCTGTTACCCCTTTTTTCTGTGAAAATTAATAGCATCATCGACGCAGTGGAGGATATGGTAGATTTTTCATTACATGTTTAGGACTTTTTTTTTATTTGCTATAGCAGCAAAAACATGAATGCTATAGAGCGCAAACTTCTGTTGTGTTTAAATAGAATTCAAAAATGGGACACAGAAAACGGTTTATATTCTTGAAAAAAAAACGAATTATGTACATTTTTCTGAACTTCAGAAACATCACCTCGATCAGGAGTTCAAAAATGAATGGCAGTACCACTAACGTTGTGAAGGAAGCGAAATTCTCAGGTTTGTTATGAGACAACAAACTGAATTTCACTTCTCCTATAAAACATCCAAGTGTGAGATAAAAAGAGGCACTGAATCCCCTCAAAGTTGTTGGTAGCACTGATTGGGGTGCTGACCAAAAAGCATAACTTCATATGTGTATATCACTTATTAGATCTAAAACCTAGCTTTACAGTTCCACGAGAATATTATGATCCCCGATGAGTCTGGAGGTGGGGTGGGGAAATCTCACCCCAGGGGCAAGATATTTGAACCAGACCCGAGGGTCTGGTTCAAATATCTTTCCCTGAGGCTGAGATTTCCCCATTCCCACCTTCAGACTCAAGGAGGATGATTTTTCTCTCCCCACACCAGGATTACGTCATTATAGATAATTGGCGGTCACGTGCTGACATACCCAATTTATCAAGTCGTAGTCCTATCGAAAAATGAACAATTTCATTGGAAAGATCGTACAAAAGTTAGGTATATACAGTCCGTTAAGGGGACGTCCAACCTAACTTTGGTCAAATTTCATGTAATTTTCTTTCAAGTCTAAAAAAGTCCCAAAATGAATAACCCCAATAAATTATATACCAAAATGCTTGGAATGACACATAGAACATGTGGAAACTTAAATTTGTCATCGAACTGCTGCCGTGTGTAAATAGCACCACCTGAAAGTCTGCTATGGCTTAAGTAAGAGAACAAAACTTTTACAATAAAATACCTCAAAATAAAATAACAGCTGTATTCTATAAACATTGAAGTACATACTCGAAGAAATCTTTTCCTAATTCATGAAAGTAATAAAGATTGAGACCAAATGTTATAAGTGGAGTGCTCACTGATTGAAGGCAGACATTTTCTTTTGTTTATGTTTTGATTTGGGGAGTTCAACAAAGGTCAACTTGAAGGACTCCAGCAGAAGAAGTATGGAAGGACAAAAGAGTGTCTCCCAATATAAAGATGTATGTGTTACTGTGGTAGTTTGGAAAGAAACTATGATATTCTATGTAGAAAGCACTGCAAAGTCATGCATTGTAGTTGAATAAATATATTTACAAACTCCTTGCACTGTAACCCCTTTTATCCCATGCATCGATTTGATAGTGATTAAATTGTTAAATTTGTCTGGTTTATCAATAAGTATAATAGCTTTGTTTACTCTTGTTCACCAATACACTCATGATATTTGTTGGAGAAGAAATAAGGGTAACCGTGACCTGTCACTGCAATAAACCATCTAATGTACTTAAAAGTACATTGCTATTCAAAACACATCAAATCAACCTTACATAACCATAATTGCATGTACTTTCCGGAAGGAGGCTTAATGGCATATTGAGATCAGAAGGGCACATCCAGAGGGTCTCACATATTTTTTTCAAGAACGCAGTACACAAAGCAATCCCCAAAAGGTGACAAGTGAGCTCCATTTGACACAAAAAAATTCCCGGAGGGGAGGGGGGGGGGGGCTCTCTTCCTTGTATGAAGCTACCTCCGGCACTCAAGGCATTTGCCTTTTTTCTCAAAGTTTAACTCTTTTCTCTTTTTGAAGATCCTAGCCACACATGTTCCAAACACTATCAGACAGGTAACCCTCCAAATAAGTGTATCTGCAAAAACCATGTTACATTGCAAAAAATTCTTTTTAGACTTTTAGTTCTGGGCCTTTCATGCTTCTTACTTCCAACTATAACACTTAATTTATCGATTAATGGGTGAATAGAAAAGTCCTGCCATAATCAACATTTTGAGTTCCATAAGCCTCCAAACCAAAACAGCTCCGATAAAAGTGTCAAACATCAGATTGATGGCTTTATACAGAATATTCATTAGGTTGTTGCTTGATACGTAATAGGAACAAAATCTTCACCAGAAAATTATGTAGCAATACAGTCGAGGGTATTAGCAGGCACTTTGCAACAAATTGTAACAAATCAACTAGTTATAAACAAAATTTTCTAACTCAAAAGAGTGAAAAAGTACCACAACTCTGAAAAAATGTGGGAAGAAACACATGCTACACAGGCATTGTTTCCCCATGATGCTCGATCACAACACCAAATATCCTTCAAATTGGAGTAGCAATGGTTGAGATACAAGGGAGAATGTTGGTACATGTAATAATGAATGGGTAAGACTAAGATTAAGAGGACAGGGGTCACCACTGCCCGGCCCTAGATGCACCTTTGATTTTCCAACTTCCAGGTCTGGGGCATAATAATCGCAACACACCCACCTTATCAATTCATAATTTCAGTAAAATAAAAGAAATTATCAATTTTAATTAATTAACAGATGATGGGAAATATTTGGCTTCCATCGCCTTCTCGTACTATTTAATTACCACAAACAATATCAGTTTGATGCCGACAAAGGAAAGTGAGCGCATGTGGTCTGGTTAAAAAGTAACTCGGCATGAATAATGAAAAAATTGCGAATATTTCGTGTATTTCATTTGTTTAAAAGCCAATTGCAGCTAATGTTGACCGTGCATTCGATAATTCGTTTCGGTTTTGACCACACGGCCACGCTGACACTCAGTGACATCGGTTATGTTTATTGTGATATGCAAATTGGGGGATGGTTTCCGGTGAAGGAGATTTGTCATATTTGTCAGTGTAAAACGATGACAAAAGACACTGATCGACGCTTGTGTTAGTATGGTTGGTTGCAAGAAAAAACTGAATTCTCAGCATCGTCCAAGCGCACCTTATTTAAAAGCGCGAATGCATCATTTTCAACCCATCTTCAGTCGGTCCTTTGCAGACATTAAAGATAGCCGCGGCAAATTCCATGGTTACTAGGAAGTAAATAACTTCACAACTTCGGGGGGAAATTAACACGCTCAATATAGTTCTAGGCCACTTGGAATATACTTCGTGAAAAAGTGATTTCCGAAGCATTCTGCTTACTTTGTTATAAATATTGCCCTATTTTATGTGTATTGTTCCGATTTTATACACTCGGTTACCTTTTTACAAGTGGTTCTTGTTGTCTTTCTAGTGCGCAATAATTCAGATTTTTTGTCAACAAAAAGGTTCAGACGGCCTGTAAACACGAGGGGGAATTTCGAACCATATTTTGCAGTTATGACATTAACAGCTCAAGTATTTGCTGTCACCTGTTTGCAAATCCGCTCATACATTGTCTCGAACAAATAAAGGGCGTGATCACGTCCTTGTATTCTTACGATTGTCCAAATTTAGTATTTCTGCAAGAACCACATCGTAATCACATGACCGGAATAAACATCATTGAAACATGGCCACATCCGGAACATCCAAAATTTGTGTAGGTGTTATTACATTCAAACATCAAAACCCACCAGAGTGTGTGTCAAAAAAATGCTTTCTCCGAGTCTGTAGTATGTTATCATTATATTGAGGACAAGGCTTTCGAATTACCAATTATTTTGTGGTTTTACCGGTTCGTTACTTATGCCACTGGCAAATTAATCTTCTTCAAAATCATAAAATTCACTTTTTTTCCTGAAAAAATTATATGTACCTTTTCTATGCACTTTACTCATTATTTTGATATATAATTTGCCTCTCCTTACTTCTCTTATCTGTTTCTGAGGCATTGGGAAAAATGTAAAAAAATTGACCAAAGTTAGGTTGGACGACCCCTTAAGGGGTTAATGAATTTGCGCGTGTCAAACTCCAATGTAAAGGGCATTGTGAGATTATTGATCGATCGATAAATTCGCGCAGTGATATTATTAAATCTGCAGAGAAACATGGGGTTGAAACAAATCAACATTGTTGATTTTGAATGGCACGTGGATTACATGCGGGAAATCGTGAAGCCATTTTGTTTATTTACAATTGTGCAGACGATGATGAAATAGTTCCGGCGACCTAATAAAATATGCAAATGAGTATGCCACGTGGGGTGGGTGGGATAGAAATATTCCACCCTGCTGTCTCACCCGGGGCACGTGTATGTTTCACGTATAGTGGGGGGAGAAAGTCGCACATCAAACCCTCTTGATGTCTTTCATATTAGTAGGATTGGAATCAGCCTTACTGCATTTAAACCCCACCAATATATCCAATGCTTGTTGAAACAGCTGAGCCTTCTCTCGAGAAGCACGGAAATAAACTGTCACACCAGTATGTTTCTGAACTGTTTACGTGCCTATAACTATGTCTCAGATCCTCAAAATGCTGATTTCTTTAACCGACGCCAGAAACATATCGCTGCATTGGGCATTAGAATTAAACCCCATATGGTGTCCGCCATGCTATGCTTGAATCTGATTTTATAAACGAGAACCGTGAACCACATATTCCTCCTGCGCTTCTTAGAAAACCTAGTATTATTTTAGACCTTGCTACTTTCAAAAAGTCAGAGACAACTTCGCTGGAATTTAAACAAAATATATATTGAGATAAATAGAGATTATTACCATTATGTGGATGTACAAAATATGTATCCGCGTTGAGCTCCGGGTTCTAAGGGCAGATCACGACGAGTCGAAGACAAGTCGTGATCTACCCTTAGAACCCGGAGCGAGACTCGGATACATATTTTGTGCATCCACATAAAGGTAAAAATCATTTTATCTTACAATATATTGGGGATAAGTCAAGAATTAGACGTATATATAACGAATTATTTATTCGTACGGATGAACAAAAAGAAAAATGGAACTCACGCGAAAGGAACGTGCTTGTATCCGTCCCCACCCCTTAATACATACATCTGTATCAGGGGGTCGAATACACGACAGTTGCGGACTTAATACAGACAAAATACATGTTGGTTGTAAGATAAATACAGATTATCATGATAATGTGCATGTCCTGTGATTTGTATCAGATTCGAGGTGGTGTCCAGAATGGGGTCTCAACGAGCCGGCTTTGTCGGCGAGTTGTGATCCCATTTTTGGACACCACCGATGTAAATCGCATGTATTTATTTTTTTATTTATTGGTGTTTAAGGTCACATATTTATGCACAATGACTAATCATGACCATGACGATTTTACGATGGAGGAAGCCGGAGTACCCGGAGAGAACCATCGAACAACGACGAGCAGCTGCCAGCTCCCCAACATCCTAACTCCGCACTGCAGCACAGGCAGGGTTAGATTGACTGAAGACATGCGCATCATCGACGTGTAGTACGCCTTAGTACACAGCGCCATCGTGCCCCCATGCGGACAACCAGGGTTAAATGCCTTGCCCAAGGACACAACGCGGGAGTCCGAATCGATCTCTCAGACGGTCACCCATCCGAGGACTAACCGGGCTCGACGTTGCTTCACTTCGGTGATCTGACGAGAACCGGTTACAGCAACGTCACCGCGCCCCCTGTAAATGCATGTTATGGTCTTGTCTTCAACCATTGATAATTCAGCTTGTGCAGATCACCATACAAATCATCCTAGACGAGCAAATTGCCAAAGTGAAAAAGATAATTTGCATCTACTCGAATTTTACAGCTGTTAACTCCAGCTGGGTTTGGGCGGCAACCACCGTCTTTGAGCTGAATTGGGGTTTCTATTTTCTTGTGAATGGGCATTGTAGATATCACGTGTTCGCTATCAGTTTTGAAGCAGCATAAATTTAATTATTTTTGTTTATTCATGAAAGTTAAATTTAGAAATTGAGAACAATTTGTCAAAATAGCCCAGTGTATCATGCAAACGAGCGGATGTTTGAGGAACGAGTTGCGACGTATGGGGGTAGAGGATGCTTGATTCCTCTTTGGCTGTAGAAGAGACTCAACAGACAATCTTCTTTCTGTTTTTTCCTCCCATCAGAACCAAGATATTATAATTTTCAGTATTATGAAATATTTAACGACCCAAAAAACAGTTATGACGTCCAACAGAGTGCACAAAACTTTGACACTCTACTTCGAGTCTTAAAGAACAAAAAAACCCCCAAAAAACAAAACAAAGCAAACGTTTGGCGTGTAAAGAGTGCACTAAGTCTCTGAAGAGGAGATCCGAGTTTGCACACTCTTCTGTATAACAGCCTCATCTTCATACCGAGAGAAGAACTTGTGTGGTCGATTTTCTCCATAAACATGGAGACAAACACTCTTCCTATTTTCTCAGATAACACAGGGACACCGCTTCCAAATTAGGAAGTGACGTCATAATATGGTTTAAGGTGTGTGCTAGCCATCGTACAAGGCCATGACTGACGTCACTCCTCTAGTGATACATTGCATATATGTGAATACACAGCAGGTGTGTTTTGTTAGGTGATATTTTCCTTGTTGATCCTTGTTACTTCGGAGCAAGATCTGTATATTGATACTATGAGTGAACAAAGGGCAGCAGACACAGATGTGTGCAGTCGGCTTCTGCTTGTTCAACGTGAAATACTTTTGAAGTATAGCAGTAAATAGTATATAGGTACCCAATCTTACCTATTCTCCCGAAGCAGGCACGACAGGCATCGATGACGGCATTTTAATTATTTTAATTATTTTAATTTTTTGAAATTTCATTATTTTATTTTAATTTTTTAAATTTTTAAAATTTTTAAAAACTTTTTCAAATTTTTTATTTGTTTTTTATTTGTTTATTGATTGATGTTCTAATGATGGGTACTCATGTGATCAAGATGGCGGATCCGCCGTGTGACGTCATTCCTCTGGTAATATGATGCAAGGTGGGTACTCACGTGATCAATCAAGTTTCAATTTGAAGTTCAAGCTTAATGTTTCATTTTGTTATTTCAAACATGGCTTCCTCCAAATATACAAAGAATGGAGACTCCCTCCAACCCCTTGCCACCCCCCCCCCCCCCACACACACACCCATCTAAATATTCTTTTGTGATTTTAAAGCCTATTTTTTTAATTTAAATTTCAAGTTTAATTTGTGATTTTATAATTTCAAACATGGCTTTCCTAACTAACACCGAATGGAGACTCCTCCAACCCCCTCTACTTATCCCTCACTTCCACCCCCACCTAAATAACAGTATTTTGTGATTTTAACCCTTTAAACAACGAATCGCCCGCATTCGTCCGCGTAATATGCAAATTGAGCAGTTAAAAAAATTATATTTTTCAAAATAATTCAACAAAACTATATCATGTGACCCCTCATTGGAACGAGCTCATTGAGGGGTCACATGATATGGTTTTGTTGATTTTTTTTTTAAATTAAAAAAAATGATATTTAAAATAATAAATTTTGATATCGTCTGTGTTGGGTAAAGGGTTAAAGCCTTCTTTGAAATTTAATTATCAAGTTTAATTATTTTAACATAATGCATGATGGTACTCACGTGATGAAAACGATGCTACTATGCATGCGTAGGGGTCGCTTTGTAATGTCAGTCCCCTGGTAATATGATACATGATGGGAACTCACGGGGATCAAAACAATGTTATTATCAATACGTGGGAGATATGTTATACGCCATTTCCAAGTTAATATCATGCATGGTGGTAAACAGAAAATTTAACGTCACCTGTCCCTCTCAGCAAAAAATAAATGAATCCCTTAACACAAATTGTTCTGTTTGGGGGTCCACCATTAAGTGGATACTTGAATAATATGCCTAAAAAACAATTAAAGCCAGTCCCATTCCCCCCTGATGATTTTGTGAGTCCTTCGGAAAGAGAGTCTTCAAGTCCATCTCACATTTTTTTTCAACAAATAAACGCCAGGGAAATGAGATCACAAAATGGCCCCCAAGCATGTATAGTAGTATTGTTTTCATCACGTGAGTACCCATCATGCATTATGTTAAAATAATTAAACTTGATAATTAAATTTCAAGGAAGGCTCTAAAATCACAAAAGACTGTTATTTAGGTGAGGGTGGATATGAGGGGGTAATGGGGGAGATTCGAGGAGTCTTCGTTCTTTGTTAGTTGGGGAAGCTATGTTTGAAATTATAAAAACAAAATTTAAACTTGAAATTTAAATTACAAAAATAGGCTTTAAAATCACAAAGATTGTTATTTATATGGGTGAGGGGAGGGGTGGTGATGGCGGATTTGAGGAAGTCTCAATTCTTTGTTATTTGGAGAAAACCATGTTTGAAATTATAAAATCAAAAATTAAACTTGAAATTTAAATAGAAACCGGTTGATCACGTGAGTACCCATCAACCATCATTATACCAGGGGAATGATCTCACACTCATGCGCATGTAGGGTTCCCCAATCTTGATCACGTGAGTATTCATCATTAAAACATCTTAAAAACCTTGATTTTTTTTAATTTTAAAAATTAACAAAATTTTCAAAAGTTTTAAAAACAATTTTTAAAAATTTAAAATACGTCATCGGTGCCTGTCGTGGCTGTTTCGAAAGAATAGGTAATATGGGTTACTTATATTCTACTTCAGTAGTGGTTTGCACACATTTTGGGCTATTGTGACGCCGACGGATGTCAATACAAACCAACTGGCGAAAACCTTTAATATAATATGCCGTTCTAATGGATCGAATGCATAGTCTTATGTTGCTATGAGTCTGTTGAATTGAGTTCGATATTTTGGGGCTCGAAGACACCTGTCTTGATCATACAGTTATTTTCTTTGTACGAACCCTTACACTTGTGAAACCTCATTAATTATGGAAGGCCAATATTTGACAGAACACAATGCTCGAATTGAGGTACTGGTCGCACATATGGCTGCTCGTCTTGGTATTTGGTGCTCCAGGTCTCCAATGTCGGGCAGCACTATTTTGGTGAATGCTATAAGAGATACTATCATTGGGACTACTTACACCGTAACACCGTACCTATTAAGCGGCAAACCCTGCTTCCTACACCACTGTGATAGATATCTGGTGACCCTTGGTGCCACCATCAATAATTTTGACACTTTAACCACTTTACCCAACACAACGTACGAAACAAAATCACCATTCTATTTTCATTGTCTTTTCCATTGTATGTCTCAAAAACATAGTTTATGACCCATCATTGAGGTCGTTCAAATGAGGGTCACAAGATATGTTTCTGACGCAAAAATTGAAACAAAGTAAAATAGTTATTAAAGATTTTTTTTTTGCAGGGGTCGTGTGCCTTTCCTGTTAGGTAAGAGTTCACTGGAGTTAAACAAGTGTTACTTATGAATGGAAGAAATAAAAGCAGGCAACGATTAATGCATTCGGAAGTTGCTCCCAGAGTTTGAGGCGAAGAAACTTTTTCAAGTCTTTCAACAAACTTCATATATCACTTGACCACAAAGAACGAAAGAACGCCCACCCTCCCCACACCGAATAGAAAAGAAAAAAGCCCCCAAAACAATAAATAACATCAGGAGCGGAGGCAAATGGCACGACTGGGCGTTCATATTACATCTAATGAAGTGTATGGCCCGTTTTCGACAATAACTTACCCATTATATGTCTCTCGCAGTACTTTCCAACAAAACCGTAATCACATGGCACACACTTCATGAGTGTGGTGTTCCATTCTCCACCATTAATGCAGTGAGGTATCTGCAAAAACACGAACGATCAAACATATACTTAACAACTTAATATTCGGTGTTAAATCAACTCAATTTTAGACTAGTGTACAGTGTACAACGACTTGAAAAACTAGACATTTTCATGGTTTTCCTCAAATACCTAGCTTATGACCCCTCAGTGGGATGAGCTAATCGAACTCTGCCATTGAGATAAAAAAATAAAATAATAATAAAATATCAATGGAAACCGTGTAAACGTTTTCTCGACAATGTTTTCAGGTTTATCCTGTCCGAAAAAAAAGTTCGAAAGAAATGTATTCACTGTATAGCACTTAATCCCTTATTTGGGGATATATCATGTTACGTCATATTTGTCGCATCACCGTAGCGTTACGTGTCATTCAAGGAAACCTGCGTGTATAGCCATGTTGTCAATCTGTTACCATGGGTTACCATGGTATTCGTGATGTTACTGGGCATGCGCTGTGTGTATCGTAAGGGGTTCATGTCATGCATTTGGTGTTTAATATTACTTTCACCATCTTTATCATAAACACAACATTGTTAGTTATTGTGATGGATTGACGGTAACATGGTCTGAGGTTTGCGACTCGGAGCTTATGTTCAACTGTCAGTTCATCACAATAACGTATTTGTCCCAATAGACACTACCCATAGCCCAAAACCCTCATTGTGAGACACGAGAGGCTGACGTACTAAACTTGTAATCATTAAAAGTTGCCTTGTTCAAGGCAACTTTTAACGATCTCATGTTTGGTAAATAAACCTCTCGTGTATCCACGACGGCACTGGATAAATAATCAATAAACCAGATAAACTCATTCCATCTTAGTTCAAATCGTACATCGGTTTGTAATTTAAACAACACTTCATCCTGAACATCGCCTGCTGCACACGTGAAACATTCACAAAAATGAAGCGGCCTCCTAGTCACTCCGTTGATGAAGCAGTTACTAAACGGACGACGTCATTGCAAATATTTCGCGTTGTGACGTCAGACGGTAACATTTGCCACTTGAGCCGTAAAAACAGAATATACTAAGCGAGCTCCGTCCAATCAGAGGAGGGGGATTTTAGTCTTGTTGGAACATAAATATAACGCCGGGATTCGTGAACCATTTATACATATGTCGCTTCTTTGGAGGACTTCACCTCCAGCTCCTATTTTATCAGTAAAACAGAACTTGCTACCACGGTAAACGAGCATTGCTTCTCTTTCCCTTGTCCCCACAGGGTGGCATGTGCTAGCTGTGAGAACGATAATATTGGAATGAATGTCCATGTGTTATAAGGGCGTATTCAATTGGAAGAGAGTACAGTTAAAACTAGAAGTCCTGTCCTGAAATGCGCACAAATAGCACGTCGATTCGCGCGTTAATCTACACGTTATGACGATGGCAAGGCTATCAAATTCTGCACATACGGTCTGTGCACAAGCAAAGTTTCAGCCAATGGACCTCCGGGTAACCCGGGGGTCCATTGGCAGGAACATTGCTTGTGTTTGCTATGGGTAACAAGGAGAACCTGCCATGCTTTGGCTGCCATTCGATATGGCGATTCCTACGCGCAATTAAGCCTAGATAAGCGCACAGGCCGTGACAGGGACTTCTACTTTTAACTGTACACTGGCGGTACAGTTAAAACTAGCCTGTCCTTTCACAATTAGCACAGAAAAGGCTCGTTAGCTAGTTCTCTTCTTACTGCAGAAGAATGAAGTAGTCTGAAATACAAAAGAGTGTTTGCGTTGTGAAAAGCAAAATATAATGCATTATTAGAGAGGTCGGCAGTGAAGTCAGGATCTGAACCGATCAAACAGAAAGAAAATAACGAGACTACAGTATGTGGAGGGTGGATTATAGGGTCCTGCGAATATTCGAGATTCGATTCGCTATCGATACCATACGTATGCTTCGAGATCGATCCCGAATCAGTCTCAGGATTCGATTTTTTCGAATCTCTCGTACTAACTTCAATTTGTTACATTTCCAACAAAAATAGGATAAAACTGTCATTAGAAAATTCATTCATGTAGGCTCAATTCCTATTTATTTGAGTAATTGAAAATGTTTAATTGTTAGATAAGGTGTGAATTTGGCCCAGTACATTATCCATAGTTTTGGTTTTTGAAGGCTTAACTTGTTACTATTCACGTTCTTAAGAACGTGAATTGTAACAAGTTAATCCTTCAAAAACTAAAACTATGGACAATAGGCCTAGCTGTTTCAGCGACGGTGCTACAGAGAATATTTAGTTATTGTTGTTTAAGGTGTTCACTCCGTCGCGTAAGGGTCATCACAGTGTTCCGTAACTTCCGTTTGATGCAATATGAAATAGCTTGTCTTTTAAGATTCGATTCGGGATTCGATTCGATGTCGATATCAGAGACACGATTCGATTCGAGATTCGATTCGAAAAGAAATTTGTGATTCGCAGATCCCTATAGGATTACTACTAAATCGCTGTGGGATAGATTTTTCACTTTACAAGAAACACTTGATAACTTTGCACTCAATGGTGGGTCCATGTGATGAACGGCTGCAAGTATTTCTTGTGTTGTTATGAACAATTATAAATACCTTTCGAGTGGAGAATATCTATCGCTGCCATTCAGCGTTAATCTATTCTTTTCATTCTGTATATGCAGTCGAATTAATTTTAACATTTATTTACCTTATTACTTATACATGTATCCCAGAAGAGGTCAGAAATCTCTATTTACTAGTATAGAATTGCACAGAGTTGAGCACACTGTTTTTTCTACAGGAATTGAGTTACGCTAATAGAGCAGTTTGACAGTGATAAACATACACTTACTCAGCGCTCTATTACTTCAAAATAGTGCACAAATACATTGTCAGTACTTCTAGTTTCAGCTGTATGTTTGGACACATTTGAAAATCCATTAGTACCATCCAGAGACATAAAGTAATTATACTCTGTCATTCTACAGCGTTGTTGCTATGGGGTCGTGTTCTCTGGTACATTCAACTGAAATAGTGCAATACGGTATTTCGTCTTGGGGAGGGAGGGGGGGGGGGGAGTAAGAGAGGGAGTTTGGGCGAAACATTTTAACACTGGAATTAATATAAACGACCCTGAATGCACTCTGGCGTAAACTTTTAGCACTGAAATTCCCATAGACGTCCCTGAATGCATTCTGGCGTAATGGGAATTTCAGTGTAAAAATTAATTTTTAGCCAGAGTGCATCTATGGTCGCCTTTTGGAATTTCAGTGTTAAAACACTTACGCCAGAGTGCATACAGTGTCGTTTATGGGAAATTCCAGTGTTAACATTTGACGCCCAATCGCCTCTTAACACTGATTTCCCCATGGACAACTCTGGATGTACACTCGCGTAATTGCAAACATTTTATCCCATACTGTTTTAGGACATGTTGTTTCTAATTCTCTGTTTTTTGGAAAAGCAAAGAAGACAAAACAAAATAAAAAAATCTTGATGGTACACGTTGTGACCAAATTCTCTGTGTCAGTTGTTTTAAATATTTAGAATTATATGATTGTCTATCAACTTTTCCTATTTTGAAAAGACTTTTTTAAATATTAAATTGATAGAGATGCATGCAATGTTATCCTAGCACTCGCAGTAAACGTGAGAAGTGACTCTTAGCTCTATTTTTCTGACGGCATGAGTGGGAGGCGGTGATAAAAAAGGATTATAGGATTAATCTAACAACTCGACAAAACTATCAAGAAGTTTTAACAAATAACAAAAAAATGATTTAAAGCAATTTCAATACATTGTCATGAACAAAACATATGTACATTGAAATCTGAGTTTACCTATCTTTGAAAAACTTATTTACATCGAGATGTTTGAAAAAAACGGAGTGAAAGTATTCAGTCTCCCATTTACTGTCTGAATGAAATAAAAATACGAACAACTAAGAAATCCTAGGTGTGTTACGTAATGGATTTCTGTTATATTTATGTAATAGATGGATGGCGTTTTTACTATTTAACAAAAATAACAAAAAGTAGAAAGGAAAAAATACCTTTGGAGTTTTGCTTTGACACCTGGTGTTTCTTCCTACACGATCATTTGAAATATTGTCTATAGGTTTGTTCAAACCAATGAAGAACATCTCTGTCCTTTTCTTGGAAATGTTTTGTATGAAGTGTGATAGTAAGAACCGTCTCTAAATCATATCCGTTTGCAAGATGATCTAAAGCAAATATACAGTACATTCCGCACACAACACAAAAATCACTTTGTAGTCTCATTGTATTTGGTGTCGGGGAATCTGTATTTTTCACTATGAAATTGTATATGGATTTTTCCATTGGTGGTAAAGCATATGAAGCAAATTAGATAGCAGAATGATTGTCTTTAAAATATATTGCTATCCAATATTCTCCTGGTTCTTTCGATGAATCTTTGATCACGGTATATGCTTGTCTGTGTTTAGGTTTTCATTTTGGTAACAAGTCTTTTGAACACACTTTTCCATTTAAGGATAATAACCTTTGAGAACTGTCAAGTATATAGAGAGTAATCGCTTGACAGGACTGTTTACGTGAAATAATTGGCGCATCCTATAAAACACGAGTGCGCGAATGCACACGAGTGTTTTACAATATAGTCCCTCGCCTCAAATGAATTATTTCACGTAACCAGTCCAGTCAAGTGATTACTCTGTTTATTACTTTTCATTATTAACGATAATTATATTATTTAACCCTTTACCTAACGCAGCAAACAAAAACCGGCCAGCACTATTCTCAAAAATCGCCAATTAATTTTCATTATTTTTTCATCTTTTGTCTCTAAAACATAGGTTATGCACCCTCATTGGAACGATCTCGTCGAGATCGTTCCAATTAGGGGTCACAACCTATGCTTTTGAGACAAAAACATGAAAATAATAGCTATTCAAGAATTGTTTTGCATGTGTCGTCTGCTTTTCATATTAGGTAAAGGGTTCAAACACAAAAACCAATGAAGTCCTCATTACATCCACGGCAAAGCGTTTTCGTTTGCGCGCACGGGTACATGACCTAATTGTTGATTGCATAATTCACTTGTGAAATTATCGTTTATAATCAAACCCGGAAATCCCAGTAAATCACACTTTGGAAAGTACTAAATATTGAAACTGTATGGTTTCCATCTGTTTAGCCCTGAAAAGGGCAGGCACAGGGCAGTTATTCAAGATATGCTGTATAATATGATCATATCTCTTTTAACAAAATCTGCCCACTTTTGAATGTCTCTATGGTAGGCTATTTCAACTTCTACATGTATACCAGCACAATATCCTAATAAGTTCATTCTTCTTGCTTTCTTGTGTAGATTATATAGTAGAGTCACAAGAGACAGTTTATGTAAACATTCTACAATGTACATATCTATTAATGTTCTCGTGTATCATTGACATTCTTCACATATATTTTTTATTTCCTGTTTAATGGTTTTTGTAAGTTCTATCACTATACATTCTTGTAATAATATTTGTATTTATTCTTCACGCATCCTGCAATATTCACGATGATTCATATTTTAATAGTCAAATATCACTTCTCTAAATCTGTTGATCTCTATCTCACTATCAAATTCTGCATCGACGACAACGTTGATCACCTCTTGAAGAGCGTGACCAAACTGAAGTTCAATTCGAAGGTTACCAGAGTTTATAGGATGAGCCGAAGGCCCACTATTACAATGATCAGGTGTCAAATCAATTCCCAAAAGTATATATCATCTGGTATAATCATGAATAGATAAATCAAATGTTTGATTTTTGACCAAAGAAGTCCATAGCTTTGTACAATGATAAATATGAATTTAGATAAAGTCTTCCTTCGAAATTTGGTTCAAAGGGACGTGGTTTAATGGAATGTCCATCTACTGTTACTTCCAACTTATTCAAATTGAATGTTGAAAATTAAATGGATCTGTGCCAATATCTCCATTTATATCTCTACAAGACACTAAGCCAAGAATAACTCGTTTTGGTATCTGTTTATGAAACAGATGTCTTCTATTTTGAGCAAAGACCACTTCCAATAGTAAGTGTTTTAATTTCAACATGTTGTTTGGGCATTTTGTAACTTGAGCGATCTATTTGTGCATTAAGATTATTTGTCAATTTTGGAATCAAATGTAATGTTGGTATTTTAAAAACCAGTTTTTTGAATTTCAATTTATCCATGTTCACCACCATTCAGACAAAATTTAAATGGAGTACGATGCAATTTAATTCTCATCTCAAATCCATTTGGTAAATAGTTTTCTTGCACAAATAGATCTAAATGTAGTTTTCCTCTTAAATGTATAGACTTACTAATACCAATTACTTTTGCACGTTCAAACCTTTGTTAGATGAACTTTTCGTAGTTTCTGTATGTGTGCCATGAGTATCTGAATACCACATTTCCCTTGCAGCTAATTGTGATGTTTTCACATCTTTTGAATAACTAAGAAAATTCTCCAAAAATCCTCGATAAGGTTATAGATCTGCATTGGTGGAGATTGTTTTGGAATAAAAAAATGTATTGGTGAAACATTGTTCAAATATGCTATTGGAAATTGTTCAATTTCACCAAAATTTCCTATACCACTTGATGTTGCTGAAACATTATCTGCACCAAAACTGGTACCAAGCTGTTCGCATGATCCATGTAATATCATGATTTTAATGAAATATATCAAGTTGTCTTGAATTTCGTTTTAAAGGAGCTCTATACAGCATTCTCATTGGGACATTTCCTTAGAATGACTTTCTACTTTTCGTTTTGGTCTTCTATACCTAAAGCAGATCCACATTCTTTTCTTTGTTTTTGAAGATTTTTCACAAGAAATGCTTTTGTTTTTGTATGCTTGGCAGTTGGAGAATTATGAGGTGCAATTTTTAAATTTGTGTACATGTATTTTGATTCTACTTATTGTTGATTTTTTATCTCTCTATAACTTGATGAATTATTCGATGTTTTTTATGTGACTTTCTTTTCTTATGTGACTTCTTTTCTGCAATGCTGATTGGAAGTTTCTTGTTGTTTTATACCATCCCATCGAATTAAATTATGAATAATAACACCACCAAAAACTCATCACCTGGTTTTAAAATAATGTTTGACTTTCTTGCAAGATCTACTCTTGGATTTGCACGTTGTTCAAAGTCGTGTTTATGTTTATCCATATAGGTTAAAGTTTGTTTTGGAAATATATTTTCTTATTTAGTATGATTTTAGTTGCTAATGTAAACCATTTTATGATTTTCTTAAACCCTTTCTTAAGTATTCTTTCTCTTTCAAATGGATTTGTCTGATGAGTAAGCTTTTCCAAACAATGTATGAAAGATATGATAATGATGATGTGTACTCGTTAAAGATTTTCTAAAACATGACACAAATGTCATAACGTTACCTTTTTATAGTTTTGTACAAATGATGGGTCCACGATCATCTTGTTTTACCCAAGCATGGAAAATATCAGTTCTTAATCTCAATGAATCAGGAATTCAAGAATGAAAATCCACAAATAAATAGCCATGCTCACCGTATGCTGCTTCTTGATAAGCTGTATTGAAATATGGTAATTAAACTTGATTTGCCAATACTTTAATTTGTCCTTTATCTCTTGAATTTTGAAATAACATCATACAAAATATGCATTTGAACTGATAGGATGACTAGATGTAGGTTGTTGGAACATATACTCTTCAGAAAAAGAACGCAAAACGGGTATAGTCACGATAACATGGCTTATTATTGAGAATATGGCGATGAAGTGTGGCTGTAGATATTGTTAACGACATATCGTGGCTGTCTAAACATTATGGACAGTGGAGCATAATTTTGGCCACCGTGACCCCAAAAATATTGGAAATTAACAAAATAAAGTTTCCATTGAGTGAATACCTGTTCATGAAGTTGCACGCTCCAAGCGTGCGAGCTGAGCATGTGGGGGTATAAATAGACATGGAAATCGGTCGGAATTCACGTAACGTTAAAGGTATCTTGCTCATACAAAATGCCACGTTTGACTGAAGTTCAGAGAAATAAAGTCATAGGCCACTTGGAAACCGGCGAATCAGCTTCGAATGTAGCGAGAGTGTTCAATGTCTAACCGAGTACCATCACACGCCTGTGGAACGCCTCCAAATGTGGCAAAAGAAGCAGAACAGCGTGGCTCATACTTTTGTTTTGTGTCTGTATAATTCACTAAAATAAATTGATCATCATCAGGTATTTTTACATCTGCAGCACTGATATTTGGGTCTTGTATCAAGTCAAAATATTTGGTTGAATTGTGCATGTACTCTGTTTTAGTTTTGATATTGTTTTGTGTATTTATTTCCCATAAACGATTTAACATATTTTTTGCAAATGATCATTTCCTGGATTTTTCAATATCTTGTAAATTTATGTTTTCAATTTCTGCATAATCTTTTTTTAAAAGTGCCTTTATCTGTACCAGTTTTCATCCAGTCTCAATAGTCACTGGCTTATTGTTTCATTTTTAAATAATTATTTGCATTATGTTTGTAAATTTTTGGAGCCCATTCTTCCCAGTGTCAAATCTGATCAGTGTCAAAATTTTGTAACCCATACCCATTGCTTTGAAACGTTCTACAGTTGCCCATGTACCTATAAGACTGCGTTGTTCTGGTTGTGTTCACAGTGATGATTTTCGTGTTCTGCACATGTATTCAAAGTGTGAAAACCATTTTCATGTCAAATTGAATTGTTAAAACTGGCATGTGAAGATTTTGTGGTGGTAAAATTTTACAATTAATGAGTCCCCTATACTGTTTTAAATTATGTGTATCTATGTTTTCTTTTGTGAGTATTTTTTGGATGAACTTGTGGATATTCTCTGTGTTTATTAACATACGGATAAAGTGAACAAATATCTATGTACTTTAATTCAGTGTTTGAGCTGTGATCTATTTTATGATATAATTTAATTACATTTGTTCTCCCTCCAAATAATGCTTACCTTAGTTTAATTGGATCCATGTTCAGAGAAAAATGAATTTACTGTTGTCTTTAATTAAGAATCTGCTTTGCATAAAGTGTCATATTCATGGTCCCATATCCCCTTCACTGTTACCCAAGTGACTTAAAATGTTCTATGCGACCCTGTGTCTGAATGTATTGAGTTTTGTAACATATTAAATTGACTGGGTTGTTTACATTTCTGTCTGGATGTAAGAATAATTTTTCACATCCATGCTACATACATCCCAAAAATTCAAGAATGATATTTGTGTCTTTGTGAAATCCATCTACATAATAATGTCCTATTTTAACTTTCCCACCATTCAGTGCATGATGTATGTGTTCTTTATGTTGAAATAACTGTAAAAATCTGATTATCTCTATAGAGTATTTGACTGCAGCTGGGTAGCCTTTGTCTGAAATGATAGTGGATGTATGTTCTGGCATTGATGTTTTTCTCCAAAGCTTTATTACAGGCGTCAGATAAAGTAACTGCCTCGTTGGAAGGGTCTTTCCATCACTATCTAAAATTTGCTGTCTAAATTCTCCACAACATCTTCAAAAAATAACTACATCTGATGGACAGTACATTTTCACTTCTGTTTGAAAGTTAAAACTACATTTGTTGGTTAGTTTTTAATGATACTATTTGATGAAGTCTTCCCCCTCCGATGGAGACATGTGAAAGTTTACATCTAAATAATCGCCATTATATTTTTCATATGATAAGTTTGTGTGTTTACAAGATGAGGGAAATACACTGAACCACACACGCATGTGAATGGGTTAATCGATATAGCACAGGTGCCAATGAATGATAGAATGAAAGGCCACAGGCCTCGAGCTTTAACCTTCCATGATGGCTCAAGGGCCATATCGATTAACCCATTCAAACACGCGTGTGTCATTCTGTGTTTATTACACACATTCACGTCTGTAAAAATAATTATTAGAAGGACACTCAGCAAATTCATTTGACAACTATCAATGCAAAAACCGCATTTTATCGTCAACCAAATCTAGGAGGGAAACCCTTGTTACTATTTTGTCCCCTGAGTTCCAATGTGTTCTATGTGACCACTGACACATAAAACACATTAGAACTCAGGGGACAATTTTCAGCTGTCGCTAGTGATTCAAATTGTAATTGCGCTGCACGATTTGTTGAAAATTCCAGTGAAATTTTGCTTCTATTTAAAAGTAGTCTGTTAACGATTTCTGTTCCACATATATGTGAGGAACATATTTTCATTTTCTGCATGGTTTAGTGTTGCTATACAGAGGGATTACATACAACAGGCTTGTAATGAATTGCTGATAAGTGTGTGTGTTTGCCAACTGAGGGACATAATCTTTTGCTAATTCAGTCAATCCAAATGTTTTAAAGAATTGTGCCAATCTGATGGAAAGAATACTTAAAGAATCAATTAGTCTCACACCATCAGCTTGAAGTAGAATAATTTTGTTTCCATTCATAATAATGTCTAGAGTTGTGATATCATTTTGAACAAGATGTCTTAATACAAATTGCTCATCAAACCCTCTTAAATTATGAGCAATAGCTGTAGTCCCTTTATGTTCCTAACTAAAGAGCCATCAACAAACGTCTGCAAAGTAGAATCCCTTTTAAATATTGTTTCTCTTAGTCCAGATTGATCACTGGAATACATTTTTGATCTACAGGTTCACTGATACAGTCTGCACAAGCACAATCAGCAATACAGAAAATTGGAATGTGAACTTCTGAGTCTTGAGTGGTTTCAGAATAAAAAAATACAAATATAAATCTTTGACATTGTATCATTATTTGATGAGGTGTATTTTGGAATGAAACACTTATGTTCAGAATTTACTTCATGCTGACAATATTTACATTTTTTAAAACCCTCACAAACGTGTTCTCCATTCCTGGGACAAATTAACATGTTACAGTTTTTACATTTTTGCACAAGTTGATAAATACATATTATCATAACAGAGTGTTGATTCGTGTCATAGTATCACGTCGAGGTGAGGTGGCCAGATTGTCGATGGCAGCTTGTGTGATCTGACAATCTGGTCACCTTGACGAGACATGATACTATGACACAGATCAACACACTGTTATTATGATAAGTTTATTACATGACTGACACACTAACAGCAACTTAATTTTCTTACCTCGATTTATGTATTCCCTTGAATCAAACTGTGTCATGGCTTCCCTAGTTATGAAGTCTATTTTTAATGGATAAATAGTACGATGTTATTCATATGGAAATTTTAGGCAATTTCCGTAGGAGTGTGATATGGATTTTTGATCCGGGAAAATCTCACCTCGTGTGATCTCACAGACTGGATAAATCATCAAACATTTGTGGTATTTTGAGTAAAAATGTCATAGTCATATAATAAATGGCCTTCGCTTTTTTAGAGATGTGGTTTTGATAATATGATGGCCTTACAAACTGTCTGTTGCAACTGCAACAGGTGATGGAGTGTTTATGAATACATTTTGATGGGACATAGCAGACACAACCAAATTTACATATGTGCTGTTCCTCAGATCGATACCGTTGATTGCAAAGTTCACAATAACATTCATACCTAAAAATCCTGTTATGCTGGTATTGGTGTCAAAATGCTGGTGATGGTAACTTTTAAATCGACTGGGTTGTTTGCATATGTATAACTTTACTATCCTCTGTAGTTTTTGGAGGCTCAAATAAGACGTCAGATTTATACTAGGCATGAATTTGATGGTATAGTCTGGGGAAAGCAGATCTTGTTTTTTCATAATACTCCTCATATCCACAAGGAGTATCATAATCAAGTCCTGCTTTGTCCATCAATGTCTTTGCTTCACTTTCTTGAAACTTCATTCTTGAATCACGAATTTTTTGCCATTTCTTTTGCCAAAGTTCTGATCCATCTTTATCAACATGACACTTTCCTACCACAGTGGCCCGTGCAAGACACATGAAATCATTAGCATTTTTAATCTCAATGATACTCTGTTCATTACCAACCATTTTACCAGCAGATTCAAATAATTAATTTTGCTTTATATCATCCAGCCCCCATGGTAAGGAAGTGTGGGTTACTTCTAAAGATAATTTTCCCCCATTAGATTGTACAACTTTTTCATTTCATCTAACAATGTATTGCCAGTGATATAAGATGCTTTGTGAAATGGAATACATATACCTTTTTCCAAGCCAGGGAGATTCACGGACACTCTCATGTGCTCATTCTCTTCTATCATACATTCATCTTTAATCTCTGCTAACATGCTGTCATATACTTTGGATGGGTATTCAAATGGATTCTTCTCATCAAATTCTATAAATGTAATTATATACACATGGGAATTTAAATGGAATGTTCTTGATGTTCTTAGCATCTGAGGAAGGATTGTATACATTTATCTTTCATTCTCTAATCTTCGTTTCTAACTCTCTCTATTGACATCCTCTTTTTCACCCTCTATCTCACTGTTATCTTCAAATCTTTTCTTCATCTTCTGTGTTCCTTTGTGCAAAATCAGTCTTGGTGGCATCTGGTCACCCCCACCTTTTTTATACCATTTTCCTTCACCAAAATTGCTTACAATTCACTATTGTATTCCCATTTTTCTTCATATTGAGGTGAAGTACTTTGTAAATCTGGATTATTATAATCCCTGATGGGTACGGGTATGGGATGGAAAAATCTCACCTGAGGGCAAGATATTTGGGCCGACATGAGGCTTGCCGAGTGTCTGGACCAAATATCTTGTCCCGAGGGTGAGATTTCCCATTCCACACCCGTATCCATCAAGTGACATTCAAAAAGTGACATTCAGAAAGTGAAACATAACTGTGTTGTATTACAAAATATATCATGGAATAAAATTCAGAAAATATAACGATCTGATGTTTTTTGCTCAATTATTTCTTGGTTAGGAATTTTTTTGTTTTTTCAAGAAAACCATTTGTCAGTCATGTTCAAAACATTATTTTTCTGTTTGCAAATTATTTGTCTCTGTTTCACTAAAAAACATTTTCAGAAAAGTAATTTGCAACCACAAAACTAATTTCATAGAAATAAAAAAAATACAAAAAGTATTTTTATGTTTGCAAATTATTTTTTCTGAAAAAGTTTTTGTAGTAAAACAGAAAAAAATAATTTGCAAACAGAAAAATAATTTTTTGAATTTTTATGAAATTTTTTGGACTTGAACAAATTTTTCCAGAAAAATAATTTGCAAACAGAAAGTTTAGGTTCGGAAGTTTTCAAAACATAAAATCAATTTCTCAAAAAGATTTTTGAGAAAATGTTTTTATGTTTCTAACAAAAAACTTAATTTACATGCAAGTAGAAAATAATTTCATGTTAATAATATTTTTACACCATTTCCAATGCATTACTTGCTACATAAAATCACAAAGTATTTCACCTCATACTAATGTGACTACATGGGAAAACACCTAAGCTTTTTTTCATCGCAATAAAAAAAATTAAATTGTCAAAACGTGGGAACTATGAGGTTTACACCTCTTGAATTGAATAAAAGTGTTGACGCCAAGATTCGAGTGGAAAACTGCCAAGCATGTGGATCAAGAGCTTTCTTTTTTCACAATATGTGTTGACTTTGAAGGGGGCCTTTGTTTTGTTTCTTTTTTATTCACTATCCCAGCATAATTATTCCATTCTTCTTACGCCTTTTGTTATCATCATCTCTAATAACAATGGCTTGTTCACCTCCACTTAATCTTTTGTATCGGATGGAATCCCTGATAACATCCAATAGAAATCGTTGTAAGTCTTGTTGAACTTCGTGAAGTACTAATGGTGAAATTCTCTTGACTCCAGCTGTTCTTGCCAGTCATCGTAAAATATTCTTGAATTCCTGCTTCATTCCTCCTCTTCCAATTCCATTTCTTCCCTTCGATATCTTCATCTTTATGAACAGCTGTATTCTCATGGTTGGTTCAGTATCAGATAATAACTGAGCTCGAGTTGACAGTATGTATACGCCATGAATGATTGATTTTCTCCCACATTATAATCAAAATAGCACATGGCGTTCTTGGGAGAGATTTTAATCCGAATGACATATTGCTTTGCCTATAAATACAACGACACAATAATAATTAAAGAATCAGCATCAACCACTGCATCATCAGATCATAATGCAGGTGTACTGAAGGATATTTTAAAAGCTATACAAGAAATGAGATCTTGTCATAACCAAATAGTCCTATCAGCAGAGAAATCAATAATACCGGTAGAATTCAAGATGACAGAAGAGAATCTAATACAAATTCCACAATTGAAAAAACCTCGACCAACACTGTGTAAATGACTTATTACTACAGATACACCAACTGAGGATTCTGAAGAGGAGAAAATGGAACGAATAGAAAAAAACATTCATTCCTCTATATAATATGAAACATGTACATTTCAATGGAATTGGAAGATATTTGAAGAGAATGGATAACTGAACACACTGAAAAAATTCAAAAAGGCCCTTTCAGGGATACATAAATGATTCAAAAGGGAGACACTTGAAGACACACCCACAAAAAAATCATGTCTCATAGAGACACAGTCTCCTTTTAATTCTTTTATTCTTCCTTATGTTCAGGAAAATGGGAATGGAAGAGCCCAGTTGGATATTTTTGTTTGATAAAAAATCACACACTAGACGTTTCACAGGGAAATGCATTTTGTATATCTTGCTTTTATGTTTAGGCAAGGGAGGGTTGAGCTCACTTGGACATTTTATGTTTGATAAAAAATCACACACCAAACTTTCACACTTTTGGGGAAAGGAGCAATGTAACATGTGTAGAAGGTACTCTTTTAACGAAAATGTGGGCCTCTAAAAAACGAAGCCATTTTGATGGCGAAGTTCACCATGCCAAAGAGCGGCCTTGAGGCGATCTCATCTCTTCATCAGTAAATAATTATGTTTCCCAGTCTTCTCTTTTGCCAAACATGGTTCCCTCATGGGCGGCCGTTGGGTATTCGCAGATAAGCTTTGGTGTTTTATTATACCGTATCTCCCCAAATGGTCGTCTAGTCGCTCCCACCACAAGAAACCTTTCCATTATATCTCTATATTCATTCTTGACAGGCCTGATCTACACCACGGGTGGAGTGCTGACTAAAAAGTTTCATTTGTCCTCTGTCGCCTCTCTTCTAAAATTTTATCTGCCTCCCTCTGCGCATGCTCTTCCATCAGTTCTTTTATTTTGGAAAAATCCATGTCGACGAAATAATTCAGGATGAGCTTGTAATCGCACTCTTACTCCAACAAAGTGACAGTAAACGTCATGAAGGATTGATTTTCGCCCGCCTTATTCTCAAAATAGCACGTGAGTGTTCTTTAGAGAGATTTTGATCCGAATGCCAGTTTGTGTTGGGTATAAAATGTCTTGAACATTTCATGTGCTCCTCATTTCTTCTTCCATGAAAAATGAATTTGAAGTTCTCTCCAGATCAAGAAGATTATTCCATTCGTTATCATATATACAGTTAAAACTAGAAGTCCTGTCATGATATGCGCACAAATAGCACGTTGATATGCGCGTTAATGTGAGCGTTATGGCCCGAGGAAACCTATCAAATTCTGTACATATGGCCTGTGCACAAGCAATGTTTCAGCCAATGGACCTCCGGGTAACCCGGAGGTCCATTGGCAGAAACATTGCATGTGTTTGCTATGAGTAACCAGGAGAACCTGCCGTGCTTTGGATGCCATTCGATATGGCAATTGCGCGCAATTCCCACGCGCAATTAAGCATAGATAAGCGCACAATTCGTGACAGGACTTCTAGTTTTAACTGTATATATGATAACGAATGGAATAGGCGATTGGAAGAAGGACATGGAAAGAAAGAGAAAGAAAAAAATGAGATAAAGACAATTATCAGAAGATTTTTTGGACATATACGTCGTACCGATCCTCTGAAGTAGTTCTTAGCAGCTCGTGGTTACGAACTGGGGAAATACCGAGTAAAAAAGGTTGATCTGTATCCTGATCTTAATTGGCAATCCAAAAGAAAATATAAAAAATGGGAGATTAAATTCAATAAGCTATACCCGGATTTGAGTGAATTCTATGAGAAATCCTAAAAATCCAAGAAAGATTATTGAATCTTTTACCTTGACAAACATTCAGGATACAAGTTAATCTGTTTTATCCTAATTCTTCTTATCTCTACACTTCGTTTTAAAGTGTTGTTATCACAAAATGAGTATCTTCAAAAATGCCTCATTAGCGGTCCTTTTCAGGACCCACATAATAAAAAAGAGTTTCTCTGAAAAGCACATGACAGTTTTTTTTCCAAACAACAAATGTCTAAGTTCCATCACCCATTTTGCGAGTGATTGTTTATAATGAATGTTTGTTATATCAATCAGCGATATATTAAAAACAGTATGGTGCAAAATGTTGAAATTACACCAGAGTACATCCAGGGATGTCTATGAGGAAATCAGTATTAAGAGGCGAGGGATATTGGGCGTAAAATGTTAAAACTGAAATTCTCAAATGCAACCCTGGATACACTATGGCGTAAAATGTTAACACTGAAATTTGCATATACGACCTGGTTGCGCTCTAGCATAAAATTAATTTTTACACTGAAATTCCCATAGACGACCCTGGATGCACTCTAGCGTATTTTACTATCTATCTGTGGGAATTCCAGTGTTTAAAATTTTACGCCCAATCGCCCGTCCTTACTACTGGGGGTTTCCCCTACTAGGCGGATCTTCAGGTGACGGATAGAGGACGGCCTGCTCAATTAAGCAGGTTTGCTGATTTTAAATTAGCAGACTTGCTCAATCGAGCTGGTTGCTGCAGAATATTCAAATATGCAGACCTGGACCAAAATGGCCTTTCCCTGCCATTAACATCCAGCAGGCACCTTGTTCTCCCATGAGGTGCGTTCCGAAGGCCCCGGAGGAAGGAAACCTGGCGAAAAGTAATAGTATAATCGAAGCAATTGATAATATGGTTGATTCTTCATTATATGTTGATAATTTATTAATCTGCTATAACAGTAAAATATGAATACTATCGAGGGAAAACTTCAGCTGCGTTTAAATAGAATGCAGAATTGGGCTGCAGAAAACGGATTCAAGTTTTCGAAAACCAAAACAAATTGTGTTCATGTTTTCAGCTCTGGAAAAACCATCTAGATCCAGAGTTGAAAATGGATGAAAGTACCTTTAAAGTTGTGAAGAAAGTGAAATTCGTAGGTTTATTGTTTGGCAATAAATTGAATTTCACTTATCTCATAAAACAACTAAACATAGAATGTAAACGGGCACTGAACGTAGATGGTAGCACTGATTGGGGTACTGATCAAAAAACATTACTTAATATGGAAAGATCACTTGTTAGATCAAAACCTTAGATTACAGTTGTGTGGTTTAGGAAGCTGCGAGAAAGTGAAACCTCGATCAACTTCAGGAAATTCCTAATAATGGCGTAAGAATTAGCCTGAGAGCATTCCGTACATCGCCGATAGATTCAATGTTTATGTTTCCAACCTATTGGCTAATCCACCAAACCCCGCTTATTAGAATTAAACCCCATATGGAGTCCGCCATGCTTGAATCTGATTCTACACAAGAGAATCGTGAACTACACGTTCGTCTTTGGTTTCTATGGAAACCAAATGCCATTGTGGACCTTGCTTTATCCAAATAATCTTATTCAAACTCTCTGGAATTTGAACAAAGATATGCTGAGATGAAGTCTAAATATAGTGCATATAACAAAATCGATATAGATGGATCAAAAGATAGTAACAAAGTATCGTCAGCCGTTGTTACTGGTGATAAGATCATCTCATTCAGAATACCAAATGAACGTTCGATTTTGTTCCGACTCAATTTCCTCTTTTCTACCTTCACTCAATCCCAAGTTGAGAAACCATCTCATTTTGGGACTTCGTGAGAAGTTGAATACCCTCATGTCTGACCAATATGATATTGTCTTTTGCTGGTTGCCTGGACATGTTGGTATCTCCGTTAACACAGGGACCGACAGTGCCACAGAATAGGCTTTAACAAAGCTTCTTACTTATCTGAAAATTCCAGACAGTGATTACAAGCCAAATATAATTAAACACATCAAATCTGTGTGTCAGGCGGAGTGGGGAGGGGCAACAAATTACAAGCTCCATCGCTTCCGAACAAACATTTTTGTTTTGCTCATTACTCGTCCAGTAACCTTTGTAGAACAGATCATGTAATACCGGCACCGTGTCATACTGGCCGCACACAACTTATACATTCCTTTTTGTGAGAAGGTGAAATGCGAACAGGGGCCAATACTATACAACTTTTCCAGTTGTATTTTCTAGAAATGATTTTCTAGTTATGGCATTAAATGGGTTAAAATGAACCATTAGCAGTTTCAAAGATATGGCAATTTGCCAGTTGGTAAATTGCCATATCTTTTAAAATGCTAATGATTTATTTTAGTCAGTTCTTTTAATAGGTAGAAAATACAATTCGTCCCTTGAGTTCCAATGTGTTCTATGTGCCAGTAGGCACATAGAACACATTGGAACTCAGGGGACGAATTCTAGAAAATGCAATTGTATACGTTTTATAGTATTGGCTCCAGAATGTGTTCCTTCCCAGCAAGTGCTGTCAGTGGAAACATTCTTTTATTGCACTGCCAAAATTATATCATATCTGAAAGTAATCAACCTTTTTAATCAATTTTAAAATTCTTCTTATACTTTTAAATTAGACTCTTCAAGTCTCAATTCATCAGGTTGATTCATACGTTATTCACTTTTCTTATCTCATTGCTCATTACTGTTCAAACTCCTGTATTTGACATTTCTACTGTAGTTATTTTTTGTTTTTATTCATTCATTTTACTTCATACTTGACAATGATTTGTTTTACTCTCCACCGCCCAGTGCTCAAAATAACTTTTTTTCTTTGCGTAGCAAAATGCTACGCATTTCCAAAAAATGAATAGCATTTTGTAAAAATTACATAGCTATTTTTGTATACCAGAGTTATGTTATGCTGTTTTATATTCAATTCTTCTAAGTAGATAGAATAGTTTCATCCATTTCTGGGTATTTCCAAATGATCTGCAACACATGGAACATTTTAGTATGTTTTTTTAACTGAACTGCCTTTAAGGGTTGCATGGACTTGTATACTGTTACAAATGGCGTCTTGGTTGTTTAATAGAGTTCTCGAAATGGAAGTTGGGATTTTTAATTTGATGGGCTTGTAGTTAGTTTTAATGGACATTTTATGCAAAATTTTGTAAACACAGGAAGTATTTAAACCAACAGAACTCATCTTACATGTGAAGTTACTAATGATGCTTGATGTAGAGTTAATCTGAGTTATGCCTGGAATGTTCCACAATCAGAAGTAAAGCATCAGTGAACTAGTTTTCAAATTTGTTTGCAAATTTTCATTTACATTTTGCGATACAAGATAATCAACGGCAGCCTACTGTTTAATCAAATCTTTTCCAAAATGAGTAGAAGACTCGTTAGGAGTAATTGTTCTCAGTGATCTTCACCTGAAATTTCCTCATGGCACCACATTTTATTATTAACCCTCCAACATTGACGATTAGACTTCCATAATTTTTGGCAGACTTCGCAAATCAATATTGTAAATAATATGCCAGTCTGATGTAGGGCTGTCATGATTAAACGATTAATCGATTGTTGATCGGTCACAGCGAAATCGATTAGTATTTTTCGTTGTCGAATGATCGGTAAATTATATCCCGTTTTAGACGTTTAATAATTAAAAGAAAATATGTTGAAAAAACTATTGTTTCTAAACGTAAAGAGTTAAGAACATCGATGTTAAACCCCGAGAAGCTATAGGAAGCATTTGTCTGTCAGGTACATTCATCAAAGCTTTGATGTTCTGAACTTTTGAACCATCAGTGTAATAATCAAGACCGGTCTGCAGTTGCGACGTTCGCAACTGCCGACCGGTCTTGATTATTACACTGACGGTTCAAAAGTTCAGAACATCAAAGCTTTGAATGTAACTAAAAGAGGATCGTCTTCGTTGTTTACTTGAGGTAGGGCAACTGACTTCAACTTCATTTTTATCGACTTCAAAGAGAAGGAGATGGGGGTCATCGAGGTACGATCAATCGATTATCATCGATTATTTGCGACGATTAATCGATTCCTAAATTAAAAAATCGTGACAGCCATAGTCTGACGGCCATTATGACTACCACTTTTATTGGCATTCTCTCATGCATTAACGCTTTACATAACGAATCGTCTACATCATTTACAAAATAACCATTCTAAAATAATTATTTAAAAAAAAACACAATTCACCAAAACCATATCATTTGACACCTCATTGGATCGAATTCATTATAGAAAATTGACTGGTGGCTTGAGAGCCAAGTACGTACCGAGCATATGCGATGCGTTAGTTCACACAGAAAGCATATATATTTACCATTGAAATGTGGTGAAAGACATTTATCCAGTAACCGGTACTTCCCTCATCTTTTCAGGAATGAAAGTCATTTTAAAAAAAAAAATGTTATTGTTCAACCAGGAGACAAAATAAAAACAATAAGTGGCAGTCTAGGGACCTCCATTTCATCAGTAATCTTGAATATAGGGCTGCATAGATACACTACCTCTTCGATACGATACGTATCACGGTATCAACCCCACGGTTCGGTTCAATTCGATACGATAAACTTTAAAAGATGATAAGTGGAAAATATTGAATTTGTATTAAAACATTATTATCACAGATTCATAAAAAAGCCAAAACTCTGACCAACAAAAATATATAAAAATTATCACAAGTTCACTGTGACTACAGCCAAACCTTGACTGAAGCACAAATCACTGAAATCAGAGATCAATAAAATTTAAATGAAATCATAATAAGTTTGACTAGTACTGACTAGGGCTGTCACGATCAATCGATTAATCGATTGTTGATCGATCATGGCGAAATCGATTAGTATTTTTCGTTGTCGAATAATCGGTAAATTGTATCCCGTTTTAGATGTTTAATAATTAAACGAAAATTTGATGAACAACCTATTGTTTCTAAAGGTATTGAGTTAAGAACATCGATGTTAAACCCCAAGAAGACGTTGGAAGCATTTGTCTTCCAGGTACATTCATCAAAGCTTTGATGTTCTGAATCTCTGAACCATCAGTGTAATAATCAAGACCGGTCGGCAGTTGCGAAGATCGCAACTGCCGACCGGTCTTGATTATTACACTGACGGTTCAAAAGTTCAGAACATCAAAGCTTTGAATGTACCTAAAAGTTGATCGTCTTCGTTGTTTCTTTGAGGTAGGTCAGCAGACATGAACTTCATTTTTATTGACTTCAAAGAGAGGGAGAGTGGGTGCGGGTCGTCTAGGTACAATTAATCGATTATTTGCGACGATTAATCGATTCCTAAATTGAAAAATCGTGACAGCCCTAGTACTGACAGTGTGAGTAGTGTCTAGTGACTGGGAATTTGGGAAACAATGTGCGTTTACGTTTCAAGTGCAAGGTCATATTAGATGTGTTACGAGCTTTGTATAACTGACGTCCGTGTGACAGAGACGGCATGTTGTTTTATCAACAGCACCTGGCCTAAAGCCAAATTGCTTCCACACTGATGAGTGAAATTTTTCTGGGGGATCTTTCAACTTAACATCCACCTGTTGCGTTTCCATGTTGATAATTTAGAATACATATAAAATCAATGACCGTTGGGCGAGGAGCAAATTTTCAACCAATCGGGAAGAGCGTAAAAAAATATTAACAGGAAATTTGGGGGTTGGTTTATCCAAGACTGAAATTGAAAGTAGGAAACAACTTAAACAAGTGACCCGTCGGACACGAACCATGGTCGTTGTGCAGCAGGGCTTTTCTGCCCTTTACCAGTTCGGCCCCGGTAAGTTTCGGCGTGACGCAAGAATAAAAAATAAAACCTAGTATGTGTGGACAGTTTTATTTTAGTTGAAATGTGGAATGATAGAAAAGAAGAGTTAAAAAACTCAATAGTTCCGAAATAATTTAAAATATTTCCTTGAAAAAAAGACATTTCCACCTTGCCTGAAACACGGAATTTCAACCATTGTATTGAAGAAGATAGAAGAACGCTGCACTAAGATCCGTCCGTAGGCAGAATATTATTTCATAAAAAGTAAACATTGTGGCCTTATTTTCAAGCTTAACCACCCAAAATAGTACGTGTTTTGAAATGTTGCGGTGGGGGTGTAGGGTCTTACGAAAGTATGGTGATTTTACTCATTTTAGTTGCTTGATGTCCAGTTTCCTTTTTGCACAAAACCTTCGTGCCCCGAATAATATAGGCGAATATGTCACACCCTAATCGAACATCTCCGTTTGTAAGCATAACAGAAAATGGTTTCAGGATTTGGTGCATTTTCGTCTGCTATGGTTAAACCTGGAACAACGTGCGCACTTCTACCTCGCTACCGGCGAGTGGTATTAATTATATTTGTCTAAATTGTCTTAAGAGAACCAGAAATATATTACTGGTGAGCTTATTACTAAATCCCCACTATCTTTTCATATTAAATGCCACATATTCACATTAAAGTGAGCATACTGACTGGTGGGTCGGTAAAATTTTGTACCGAACCGAAACCACGATAGTACGCACCGTGTATCAAACCGAGAGAAAATATCGCGGTTCACGTTGCACCGCGGTGAGCCGTTGCAGCCCTGCATGAATAGTATTTCAATTATTGTATGTCTATGTGAATAAGAAGCGATGTTGAATTTCTGAGGTTACATACCACAAAATAGGAAAATATACAGGATAACATGAGAAAACATCGCAAATCGGAGGATATACAGGATAACGTGAGAAAACATCGCAAATCGGAGGATATACAGGATAACGTGAGAAAACATAAATAAAACGGAGGATATACAGGACAACGTGAGAAAATATAAAAAAATCGGAGGATATACAGGATACCGTTAGAAAATATAAAAAATCGGAGGATATACAGGATAACGTGAGAAAACATCAAAAAATCGGAGGATATACAGGATAACGTGAGAAAACATCAAAAATCGGAGGATATACAAGGCAACGTGAGTAAACACCAAAACTCGGAGGATATACAGGATAACGTGAGAAAACATCGCAAATCAGAGAATATGCAGGATAACGTGAGAAAACATAAAAAATCGGAGGATATACAGGATAACGTGAGAAAACATCAAAAATCGGAGGATATACAAGATAACGTGTGAAAACATCGCAAATCGGAGGATATACAGGATAACATGAGAAAACATCGCAAATCGGAGGATATACAGGATAACATGAGAAAACATCGCAAATCGGAGGATATACAGAATAACGTGAGAAAACATAAAAAATCGGAGGATATAGAGAATAACGTGAGAAAAAATAAAAAATCCGAGGATATACAGGATAACGTGAGAAAACCTAAAAAAAAAATCGGAGGATATACAGGATAACGTGGGAAAATATAAAAAAATTCGGAGGATATATAGGATAACGTGAGAAAACAAAAAATCAGAGGATATACAGAATAACGAGAGAAAACATAAAAAATCGGAGGATATAGAGAATAACGTGAGAAAATATAAAAAATCCGAGGATATACAGGATAATGTGAGAAAACCTAAAAAAAAAAAAAATTGGAGGATATACAGGATAGCGTGAGAAAATATAAAAAATCCGAGGACATACAGGGATAACGTGAGAAAACATCAAAAATCGGAGGATATACAGGGTAGCGTGAGAAAATATAAAAAATCGTAGGATATACAGGATAACGTGAGAAAATATAAAAAAAATCAGAGGATATACAGGATAACGTGAGAAAATATAAAAAAAATCGGAGGATATACAGGATAACGTGAGAAAACATAAAAAATCAGAGGATATACAGGATAACGTGAGAAAACGTAAAAATAATCGGAGGATATACAAGATAACGTGAGAAAACATCAAAAATCGGAGGATATGCAGGATAACGTGAGTAAACATAAAAAAATCGAAGGATATACAGGATATCATGAGAAAACATCGCAAATCGTCGGATATACAGAATAACGTGAGAAAACATCGCAAATCGTCTGAGCATATACAGGATAACGTAAGAAAACATAAAAAAATCGGAGTATATACAGGATAACGTGAGTAAACATCAAAAATCGGAGCATATACAGGATAACGTGAGAAAACATCAAAAATCGGAAGATATACAGGATAACGCAAAATTAAACGCATTCACTTTCTTTCGAGCACTGACCTCCTATGAGGTCACGGGTGTATTCAGCCGTGGCCGCTGAAAATTTCCAAGGATGACAACACATCGTGTGTGAAATATTTTAGTTCCCTCCGACTGCCACACATTTGTGTATGTTTTTATCGAAGAATATATGTTCATTTTCAGATGGGAAAGAAAGTAAATTGGATGCTATAAAAGTTTTACGAAAAAGATGTAGATTTTACGTTATGTTGGATAAAGTTCGAGATTTGTATCGAAAATATATGAATTTACAAGAACCACTATCAAAGTTAAATTGTTTGAAACTTCATAGCTGTGTTTTATTAGTAGTACGTGGCTGTGCGTGGAAGGAAATTGACATTGTAAAAACAAATGTCCAAAACATTAAAGAAACTCCATGTTTCATAAACTATTAACATCTAAGATGCCGAAAGCGACTATTGTCACCTATTTTATGATGATTATCTGTACGTTCTAGTATGCGCTGATCAAACCTATCATCCGATTAATTTTTGGAAAGGGCTCAGAGATTAATCAGGTGATAGAGTTTCAAGTATGTCATAATTGTTTTTAAACTTCCGCGCATACAGGCGAACATAGAGCTTATATGGATAAAGTGGGCGTGACAGTACAAGGGTTAAATGCGGTAGATTGAGCAAATAAAAAAATAGCTAGCTGCTATTTTTGTAGCTGTACAAAAATACTCAGATTTTATTCCGCTAATACCAGTTCAGCAAAAACCGTTCAAACCTTCTGGGACGGCAATACGTTTTCAGGTATGTTTTTTGCTGGAGTTTATATTATCAAGATTTCAAAAGTGTAAGACAAACGACGGCTCGGAAATTAAAAACAATCCATGAAAAGAAATACATTTGGCGTTGTTTTGCACAAAACAAAAATTATAAATATCTCTAGAGATATAGCAGTTGTGAACAAGTGTGCCATATTTCATGATTGTAAGTTAAGTATAAATTCCCGACAACTTGCCTGAGGAAACAAAAGGTTTGCGATTTCAATATACCATTTCAAACTTCGATAAATGGTATATTTAATCAGCCTACCATAAAATTGTATTTTCCGTGGTAAATCATGTTTTCGGCATGAAATTTAACTTTTGCAAAAACCACAATAAACTACTGAAAAATGCAATTGCAAACTGACATCTAAGAATCCGTGTTGAGCAAATCAGTGTTAATATCGAAAACATGGGCTGAAGTATTTCACAGCTTGTGGAGACTGCTGTGTAGAAAGCTGCCACAACGCTGATGAGCCTAAAATGGACGAGCACGATGACAAACCTAATGCTGGACTCTCCAGTCAGTCTGATTTTCGTGTTTTATCAGCTGGCTTCTCTTATTTGTTATGTAGATTTATCATATAACTCGTCCGTTTTGTTCACTTTAAAACATTAGATACTTTGTTTTCATATTAATCAGTGATAAATAAAGCCTTCCGTCATTTTCATTGGTCAGTTTCAAAACTAGACCATTGGATTGGCTGAACAAAATACAACTGGGCCACATTTTCATAATTTGCATAATTAGAGTTGGGAGCTTTCATTGGTCAATTTCAAAACTGGACAATTTGATTGGCTAAACAAAATACAGCTGGGCCATATTTGCATAATTTCAGTAGGAAGAATTTACGTTATCTGTCCTATTTAGGGTGGGTTATATTGTATTAATCTTTTACCTGCACGAAAAACGCCATTCATTTTTTTTATATTTCACTTTTTGGTTCCAAAACATAGATTATGACCCCTCATTGGGACGAGCTCGTTCCAATGAGGGGTCATAACCTATGTTTTGGAAGCAAAAAATGAAAATTTTTAGTTATACGTGGATGTTTTTTCCAAGTGCCGTCTGCAACTCAAAGGTGATGGGTTAAAAAGTCATACTAAGTGGCTAATTTGTGCGTGGGTGTGCCATATGATAAATAAAATATGAAATGAGTGTCTTTCTCATATAATATTTATTGAACTCGTCTGAATTTTCCGTTTGGGCTCGCCAAAACTGAAAATTCTTAGACTCGTTTCATAAATATTATATGAGAAAAAAACACTCATTCCATATTCTCTATATCCTCTCTGTATAATATTCAATATTTGACCTTCTGACACAATTCGTAAATCCTCCTTCTGTTCTTATTTTTTCACAATTACATATCCGTAGAATGATCGATTTTACGTTTGTTGATGGCAAAATTGACCGCCATCCCGAGATATCTTGATCGCTCTCGAGTAGTTTTGAGTATTTTTGAACATCTTCTTTTGACAAAAATCGAAGGCTTTGGTGAAATTTGAACATAAAAATTGACTATAGTCGTTCGTATGGTGGATATTCTCAATTTCAGCAGCCAAATTGGGCACCGTTTTGAAAAATCGTTATAAAAATATTGTTCAAGGCGGATTTTAGCGGAGTTTGGATTGGTTCATTAGGGATCAATCATACATCCCTTGATATCAAATTTAGCTTGCTGCTAATTTTCGCTGGATTGAACGCTGATGGTGAAACGAGGGAAGAGAATGATATTCTGCTGAATGAACTCATCCAGGATCTAGAGATTCCTGTTGCTTGTTCTATGAACGATTCATGTCATGCCAAGAGGCGGATCTGCCCAGGCTTTTCAGGGTTATTTGGAGTTCTTATTCACCTGCAATTGTGTTATTAAACATCATTAAATTTATTTCAAAAATTATAATCTGTATCACTTATAGACTCTATTGTGGGAATAAAAAAACATCGCCATGAACCATTGACTGGTTGTACCCGGTGCTTCAATAATTAATTGTTTGCTGATTATTCCTATAATTAGTGTATTGAAATCTTATATTATTGCGTCCGTGGTAATATTTCCCACCTGTGAAAACTGACCATTGCACGACGGCAATACTGTACAACAGTTCTAAATAGATAGACACCAGAGAACATCCTGCACACTTGGATTAAAAATTTTAAAAAAAGTACATGCTTCTGCCGCCATAACATTTACTACACTATAAAGATATATTTTGTTTTCTGTTATCTTGGTCTCTGCTGTGGTATTAGACAATGCGATTTTGAATTTATATGACCATATAAAGCGGTCTGTTTCCCATATGGCTTATGCAGTACAGTCGCCATGGACTGGTCTTAATCCCCACGTGGGCAGTGATGTCCACGCATGCATTAACCAGGTAATAAAATCATCACCAGGAGAATTGAGGTTGTACCCGTTGCTTCACTAATTAATTTTTTTATGATTATTCCTAGAATTAGTGTTTGGAATCTAATATTATTGCGTCCGTGGAAATACTGCTCATCCGTGGAAAGTGGCCAGTCCACGGCGGCCTATACCTATGCTACCTACTCAGAGCACCCCCCCCCTCCCCAACACAGACGGAGGCAGGGGTTATATTACAGCATTAAATCTGAACTTTGATTACAATAGTAATCAACCATAGCTAAACTGTCAAGTGTTCCAACGACAAAATCTGCGGTATTTTGACGTTACTCAATGCAATACAGACAATGGGAAACGTTCTTGATGCACCACGCGTGTAGTCTGGATTGTATTTGGTTGAACTTTGTGCATCTGAGTGACTTTATGACGTTATTAAAATCCTTCGACATGAAACAGTGTCAAGTTAGAAAGTTATCTGACCACTGAAGGTGGTTATTTTCTTGAAACATTAATATCAGCTTAATTCGCCGAATTCGAGTTTAGTCTTGGTATAAAAAAGAGAACATAACACGGGTAGATTACGAGGGAGCGGAATCAACTACCCATAGTGAAGTTTTTCAGTATTTTGGAAAAAATGTCCTTTCTTCCAGTTCTACAGTTTCCACCCTCTTTGTGTTCTGTCTTGGTATACATTAGTAGTATAGAGGGATGACTCAATTGTTTTTTGGTGGACCTACACAGCAAAAAATATAGGTTCTCTTTAGAACCAAAACTGGTTCTAATATTGTCTCTGAGATGGAACCAGTTCTGTTTAAACAGTATTTATTTCAAATCAAACAACTTTACCAAGATTAGCATTCAATTTTAACAGAATATTTATGAACTGAAGTAGATTCAGCAGTAAACTTGGAGCTTATTCAACGCAGTCGCCAAACATTTTGAAACAAAGGAGATATGAACAGTTGGCATATCGAACCAGTTTTGGTTCTGTACAGAAACAAAACTGGTTCGATATGCAAACTGTTCATATCCCCTTTGCTTAATTATGATTTGAGACAGCCTCGTATGAGCTCTAAACTTACGTCCGAAGCTCCCTCAATTTATGTTTAATTCTGTTAATATTTAATGTTAATCTTTATAAATTTATTTGATTTGAAATAAATACTGTTTAAACAGAACTGGTTCCATCTCAGTGACAAGATTAAAACCAGTTTTGGTTCTAAAGAGAACCTATATCTTTTGCAGTGTAGAGGTCCGACCATGACCGAGGTCATTGACCTCGACGCCCGAATCCGTTAGGCCCCCTCCTCCCCGTCAATGAATCGATATTAGGGAGTTTGCGATTTCAAACGTGTACGGGTACGGGTACGTGTAGCAGATATTTTGTGAAGTACGTCACACTTCTTGCTCACGCTTACACGTTTGCTACACGTAAAACTGCCGGGTTGAAATTTGAAAATTCCAGTGATTTAAAAAGACAAAATGTGTTTCAGTTGAATGCACAAATTCGTGCCAGCTACAATCCCGTGGTTCCTAGAAGCTTTCTAATTGCAACAATCGAAATAATTAGCGGGTTTGTGAAACAAATTAGTTTAATTTTGTTGTGACAAGAACATGTCAACACTGGCATTAATCACGAAATAATTCGTTTTGGTCAGGAAAAGTCACTACGTGTACGTGTACGGGTAGACGAAAATCTTGTCGACAACATCATAAAGTTCGCTTACTTCCACACGTACACGTTTTTATCCAACGTGTAGAAGTGGGTTTACAAGTTTCGACGAACGGGTAGATATGGATTTGTTAAAATAATAATGGTTTCATTTTCTCTCTACATATATAATATAACAGGTTATTCTCGTTGTAATCCTTGTGTTCTGGAAGAATTCTTCGCGGATATCAAGGGGAAATTGTTGTTGTGTTTGTTGTGGATTGAATATTTAAGATCTAAAACGCAGCTGTTTTCTCGAACAGTCTTGGAGAATATATTTTCCCTTTCTTCCAACGATGAATTATCACACGAGAATGTTTCTGTTACGTTGCCACTACGCCTATGAACGATCACTATTATATATTTGATTATTTTATTCTTAATTTGTTTATTTTCGTGTACGGAGTGAGTGTGTGTCTGTGGTGTGAGGGTGTGCGTGTGGGGGGGGGGGGGTGGAGAATTGATTTAGTAGTGGGGAAGTTCGATTAAATCAGATGGCTTACTACGATGGTTGTGAGCTAGGAACAATACGAGGGGGGGGGGGGGGCACGTAAGTTGATTACTGAGCCGGAGGCAGATCCCAAAGTGCACAACACTGAGAAGAGGAGTATGGGGAGGGTGCCACTCCCAATGTGGATAATCAGGAGGTTCTTTCTCCCCAGGGACATTCAAGGCCCCCATTGATAACAATCGAACTACTGAATTATTTTTGAAAATTATTTTATATACCCTGTTTGTTTCAAAATTATTTATACCCTGTTTGTTTTTGTGTTTTTAAATGCGGGCTTCATTTTAAATGGGAGCGGGTCATGACGTGGGTGTGTGTGTGTATGGGGGGGGGGGGAGCTCTCCCAGGCCTGGCTACGTCACTGAGTAATGGCTTTCCGATGGAAGGTGTTTGTAGCAGGGACCTGAAAGGAAGAGAGCAAGGCATAAGCATAAGTAGAGCAAAACAAAAACAAAACAAAACAAAAAATAGTTTTAACGTGCCAAAGGGGCGCAGGTACGGCGTGGGATTTTAAAACCATTGCGAACCGAATGGCTATCATTGGATTTATAGTGTCAGACAGAACCAAGGAGGTCGGATAGCAACCAAGATCCAGCTCGTGAAAAGAGATTAAACATTGCATTGAATGCGTTTACCGGCTGGCCAGCCCCCACCAGCCACGTTATTCTATGATGTGAGATTTATGCAGCCTGGCTCACCAAGCTACCATAAGGATTCCAATCGACCAGTGGTTCATTTGCTAGGTGCCGAGGCACACACAGGTGTGATGCGTTTATTTGGGATGAAGTCATGGCATCTAATCAATGCCGCAAAACAATCTTCGTTAAAGAGAGAAGAAAAACCCAAACAGAGCGCTGCTTTGGGAGCAGCGCCAGCATGATTTCTATAGCGGTTACAAAATGGAAAGAACGCCACCAAAACAGACCAATATGACGGTTTGTAAAAGCTGGACTCATCCATTAGCTTTCAGAATGAAAGGTTGGCAATTCGGTCTCCCTTTGGGAGAACCAATGACTAAATACAGCAACCAAAAACCAATCACACGCCCACCTTATGACCCCTCACATACACCACATGCCCTTGTCGTGGGCTGGTTGTGGACATTTATTTCCTTATTAAGAGAGTCAAACACTTGTCCTAGCCAGACAAGTTTCAATCATTGGCTTGGGTTTAGTCATTCTCTGTGGCTGTTGGCAAGTGGCGTGTTAGCTCACTTGACTGAAAATCAAGATGAGCTGTTCTAATCACTTTTTGCCCGTCGCGCGTCCGTCGTGAAGGTGATGTTTGGGAACACTTTAATGGAATTTCACTTGAGTAGCGGTTATATAGGGGCATTTTTTTTAAATAATATTTTTGCTCGTATTGAGGGGGGGGGGGGGGTGTGTGGGGCCAAAATGCGCCAATTGGTAAAACATCTTCTCTTGAACCAGGGGTAGCAGAGACCGTTATGCTACTTCCCTTTGGGGTGTAGAACCCAATTTGTTTAAGAGAAGTTCGAGGGGCAATATCCGTCGTTATGGGAGGGGCAAGAATTTTTGCCCCGCCAAAAATTTATATTTTTTGGCAGAGCGGCCGATTTGAACCAAATTTATTATGAAGTATATTAATGGGTCATAAGTATTTATGCCCCCAACAATTTCCTGTAGCCCCGTGGGAACCGCGGCAGCTAAAAATAGAAATATTTTTTGTTAAACGCCCATATCTCCAAAACCACAATGCACTGAGATTTCTTATTTGGTGTGAAGCTTCCTTGGAACCAACCATCAGAAAGGAATAGTAAAAAAATGTCATTAGTTTTGTCGTAGAATACAGCTTCTGGACTTTGAGAAAATGCTAAGTCCGCATTTTTTTAACACTGTGGATAATAGAAAAAACATTTAAAAATCTGTTTTTTTCTAAGCCACTGCCTCAAATGATTCATATTTGATATATGGCATCACTGCAACTAGGATTTTCAGGTCTATTTAAATTGATCCCTTTGGGGCACATTTAGCGGGAAAAAATGTGGCCCATGCATGGGCCTCAAAATACAAAATAAAAAGAAAATCAAACGCAACTTTTGCTAAATCTGTACGTATCAGGTCATTGATATTTGGTATGGAGCATATTTGGAGCGGGGAGCATCCAACTGGCAAAAAAAACCCCCGGGTTTTACATGGATTGCCACATGGTGTTATGAAATATTTGGATATACAAGTCTGCGCAGCATGATGCACAACCCTTCTGTGTCAGATACAACGGTGCCATTCTCGCAAACGATTGATTGGGGTAATTGGAATGTGGTGTTAACTTGGCTAAACCGTCCTTGTCAAACCTAAACATTTGACGGCATTCATCATTTGTAAATCGTGACAAGTCAAAGCTTGGGTAATGAAACCTAATGTTAGAAGCTGAACGTTCATCAGTAGTGGATAACAACACTAATTCTACGTCGTCTTCAATCTCACCGAACATCAGCAGATCTGAGGAAGCCATTATTGGTCAACAACAACCCGTACCCGTACACGTTTGAAATCGCAAACTCCCTATTAACTCTACCGATGGTAATGTCGAAGACAAACGACGAAATTGGCCGTTTCTTAGTAAACATCATTTCAATCGTTCAAATCATCGACTTCTTATTTTAATTAGCGAATAATTACAATGAATTATTTTTCAATGTCGGTTGTGTAAAAAGTACAGAACACAATTATGTGTGAATGGGTTAACGATTACTGGCTCGAGCAGGTGGCACTGGACCTAACGGCTCTCGTGTTATCCCTGAGAAACCCATTCAGAGATACAACACGGCACGTCTGCGCGAGCGAGTGGGGCGGGGATACCACTCGAGCCGAATGGCTCTCGTGGCATCGCAGCACTACTCACTCTCGTGCAGTAATTGTTAACCCATTCAAACATAAGTGTGATTCTGTATATATACAATCCTTCTGTTTTTCAATATTTCCTAAGACGGCATTTGCTGCACTCCTTATTTTCACTCCAAGTAGGCTGCAGAGAGTAAGGCCGATCATTCACCTTAAAACGACAGGATGGATTTCCTCCGTTAACCCATGACCTACGGTAGATAAAACACTGCTTGCCCATCGAGACTTTTGGCAGAATTGCAGAGCTAGGGACTTATTATACATTTGTGATTACTTTATGTTCGTTGTGATAATTTGTCTTGGGGTCAGTGGTGAACATGTTCTGTTCATTTCAGACAATACGTTACGTCATGTGACTAAATGTTGTGCGTACGAACTACTGATACCCAGAAATGTGCGTCTCAATTCTCGAACCATTCTTGATTACTATATTTAGCACATTCAACTAAGCTGGTATCAAATCACATATTAACAGCATTCATGGTACGCAGAGGCGGCGGAATCTTCAAAAAGTGTAAGGGTGGGGGTCATACCTTTCAAGGTACCGTAATGGTGTAGGATGGAAAATAATTTTTCTTCGATGGTGGGGGCGTCAATGGTGGTGGGGCGGTGTATTCATGCAAAATATATAAATTTATATACGCTACCCCTCACCATTGAACCCACTTTATTTAAAACACTAACATCAGCGTATTTATTTTATGTAACCCTAAGAACCCTGTTGGTATCTTCCATATAAATCCAATGGCAGCAATTGGAAGAGGACATATTCATTATTTGTGGGCAGACCAATTAATATTTTCAACGTGCCTCAAGGCTGCATGTTGAAAATATTGATTGATTTTGATTGCATATATATTGATTTTAGAAAAAAAATAAAATAAAAAAATAAAAAAGTACAATTAACTCCGATTAATGGTGTGCTTATTAGCATTTTGTTTATGTGAAATGTTGTCCTAGGCATTAGGGATGTTCTGTCCTCGGGGTGTTTTCGTCATCCCTGGGGTAGGTCGATTGGCAAAGGCATTGTTTCATAATTATCTGAAAATCACAACCAATGCATGTAACCTTTGCCCAACGTAACGACCAACACGGTTCAGCGCTAAACATAGATTTGCATTCATTCTTAATATTTTTGACTCGAAAACATAGCTCATTACCCCTCATTTTTTTCTGCTGCTCTTGTTTGGCATCAGGTTACTGCTTGCATTTTGGTCAGGGGTGCTGAGACTGGGTGCGATTTTGTCCGATTCATTAGGGATGTTGGGTCCTTAGGGCGTCTTCCTTTTCCCAGAGTTCCTTAGTAATTATCAAAGAGGATATATCGATCGTCTTCTTTTTTCAGAACGAACATGATTCATCAACTAATATCAACTGGGACACCCTTATCTCAATCCATCTTGCAAGTAACTTCATTTGGTTAATCGTACTGCAGTTATTTTTACTGTCATCGGCATTATTGCCAGCCCCTGTGTTCAACCCCCTTTGAGCCCCAATGACCTTCCTCCCGCCCATGATTTTCAGATTTTCCATAATCAAAGTTTGCAAAATGCATAATAACATTATGTGGTGTAGACCAGTCAACATTTTGGAGGTGCAACCCGAAAATGTTGATAGGTCTGCCCTCAATGGACTCTATTATCTTAGTAAACTGAATTGATATGGAAGATACCATTGGGGATCAGCTATGACTCTCCTCCTCCTCCTCCTCCTCCTCCTCCTCCTCCTCATTACTATCATTATTATCATCATCATTATTATTACCAGTATTATTACCAATATCACAGGTAATATCGTCTTCCTATGGAAACTCACCTGTTGCAAGAGGGATTGAGTTCGCAAGATATGGGGTGGATCCCACTTGTTTGGTACCACTGCAATACAACAGCTACCCACCTTCTGACATCTTTCGATTTTTCGTGTCAGAAGAGTATCCATTTTCTTTATTGGTTTTATTCCCAGACGCAATCTCATAGCTTGCTTGTGGTGCATGGAGTCTGATGAATCCTGTCCAGCCAAATACATTCCCGTCTGTATCTCACTTCCTCGATTGTGTATGTATGTATGCATACTAAAACGCACAGGTATAGTCTAGCCAAATACATTCCCGTCTGTATCTCATCTCCTCGATTGTGTATATATGTATGAATATCAAAACGCACAGGTATAGTACATGTATCTATGTGTGTAAAGATGTATATATATATATATGTGTGTGTGTGTGTGTGTGTGTGTAGGTGTGTGTGTGTATGTGTGCGTTTGTCTTACCAACTTGACGAGGTAATTAGACAAAAGAGTTTGCGTGTTTCGCCTTACCGAGGTACAAAAGACAAAAGAAACCCTTTACCTCGGTTGTTTTCCCAGAACTGTACCGGCAAAACGAGGTTGAAACCGTTAGTCCACACAAAGGACAGACAATGGGGTACCTCGGTATGTAGGGAAAACAAGACTCTGTGTGTGTGTGTGTGTGTGTGTGTGTGTGTGTGTGTGTGTGTGTGTGTGTGTGTGTGTGTGTGTGTGTGTGTGTGTGTGTGTGTGTGTGTGTGTGTGTGTGTGTGTGTGTGCGTGTTTGTGTGTGTGTGTGTGTGTATGTGTGTGTGTGTGTGTGTGTGTGTGTGTGTGTGTGTGTGTGTGTGTGTGTGTGTGTGTGTGTGTGTGTGTGTGTGTGTGTGTGTGTGTGTGTGTGTGTGTGTGTGTAGTATTCATCAATATCTATTTTCAGCAATATATACGTACTCAGAAATGCAATCGGTTTATTTACCTGAAATCTAGGCCAACTTGCTCCAACCATCATCCACCTTGAAAAATATCACGTTATGAGGAACGCCCCAAATGTTCATTACGCTTCATGTTTATTTTGCCTGTTTTCTTGTTTTGCAACATCGTATCAGAAAATGATTCTATTTACACATCACATACAAACCCCATTGGTCATATCCACTTATATAGGAGCTTATTGTTAAAAAATCACAGTTGTTTTTGCATGGGAATCAATTCACGGGATAATGGTAACTATGGTGGTGTCCTAAATGGCGGGTAATATCGGTGTCGACGAGCTCCGGACAAATCCCGAATATGATTTTATTAATCACCTTAATGAATGTTTAGAAGCTAATAATGAAGAAAATGTATCACCCCTTAACCATCTGTTAGGGAAATGCTTGTATCACTCACCTGAACAATTTCGCACCTCATATTGTAGTACTGATATGTCATTTTCCATGTTCCATATAAATTGTCAAAGTCTAAATGTTCATTGGGACTCGTTATCTGATCTTCTGTCATCAATGCAGACCACAAATAACAGTTTCGATGTCGTTGGACTAAGTGAAATATTTACTACCCCTCCGAACATTTCATATAAACTTGACGGATACAACAGTATTATTAAGAAGACAAGACCGGACAGTGACGATGGGCGTGGTGGTGTTGCGTTGTTTATTAAGGAGGGACTTGGCTTTAAAATTAGAGACGATATCTCTGTGTTCATACCGCACGTTATGGAAACTCTTTTTGTAGAAGTTCAAATCAGTAATATTTCCAGAATAATTGGCGTTGTGTATAGACCAAACACGCAACCTAAAGCTAACATCGATATTTATTTGTCTAAATTAGCCGAAATAAACGACAAATTAAAATTTGAAAACAAAAAGTCTTACCTAATTGGCGATATGAATATTGATCTGCTAAAATCAGACTCACATCAAAAAACGCAAGACTATATAGCCCATATGTTCTCTGAAGGTTTTATCCAATTTATCACTAAACCAACTAGAGTCACCCCCTTCAACGCCACCTTGATAGATCACATCTTTTCCAATAATGATTCTGCCCCTACAGATGCAGGAATAATCATTACGGATGTTTCCGATCACTTTGGGACTTTCTACAAACCGCAATAAACGAGATCAACATAATTTACTAAAAAGGAAAGTAAACGAGAAAAGTGTAAATCATTTTAAAACTATCTTACAACAAAGCGATTTTGCCTCTGTTCTGGAAGCAACTTCTGCTGATGACGCATACAATAATTTCTTAGAAATCTATACAAATGCATTTGAGATATCCTTTCCGCTAGTACGCGTACACGAAACCAAACAACACATAAAGCGTCAACCCTGGATGACAAATGGTCTCCTAACGTCTTCAAATAAAAAAACAAAATTCTATAATAAAAAATTGCAACATCCAACTGAGTTGAATATACAAAATTACAAAAATTATTGTCGTATTTTTAATAGAATCAAAAAACAAAGCAAGGCAATGTATTATAGAAATATCCTAATGGAAAACAAAAACAATTTACGTAAAACATGGAAAATTTTAAATGACGCAATTAAGAAACAAACATCAGTAACTAGACTTCCCTCTACCTTTAAATATGACAACAGTGATATTAATGACTCTCAAGAAATTGCCAACAACTTCAACAATTTTTTTGTGAACATTGGAACGAATACACGCGCCCAAATTAAAAAGCCTAACTCTGAATTTACCCATTTCTTGAAAAACAGTTACTCAGCCAACTTCTTCATGACCCCAACTACTCCATTAGAGATAATAAATACAATAAAGGCAATGACATCTAAATCTAGTGAGGATTTCAACAACATAACGTCAAAGACTGTCAAACTGACAAGCGATATAATTGCCTTGCCTATAGCACACATTATCAACAACTCTTTTGAAAAAGGGATGGTCCCGGGCGGTATGAAAACAGCTAAGGTCATACCTGTATTTAACCCTTTACCTAACATGAAAAGCAGACGACACTTGCAAAAAAAATTCTTGAATAACTATTTTTTTTCATTTTTTGTCTCAAAAACATAGGTTATGACCCCTCGTTGGAACGAGCTCGACGAGCTCGTTCCAACGAGGGGTCATAACCTATGTTTTTGAGACAAAAAATGAAAATATTTTGAAAATTAATTGACGATTTTTGAAAATAGCGCTGGCCTGTTTTGGCCGTTACGTTGGGTAAAGGGTTAAATCAGGATCTGATAAAGAATTCACCAATTACCGACAAATAAGTATATTACCAGTATTTTCTAAAATTATGGAAAAGATTGTGTGCAACAGGCTTACAAACTTTTTAACCAATTTTGACATACTCTCATCAAACCAATATGGTTTTCGGAAAAACATTCCACATTACACCCAGTTATGCAATTACTAAAACACATTGCAACCTCAAATAATAAAACGACTAAAGACCACGCACTGGTGATATTTTTAGACCTCGCTGAAGCATTCGATTCTATAAACCACGAAATATTATTAAACAAACTTGCTTATTACGGTATCAGGGGCATATGTAATGACTGGTTCAAAAGCTACTTGACAAATAGAAAACAATACGTTCAGTACGCCAACACAAAATACTCTTTGATGCCTATAACGTGTGGTGTGCCTCAGGGCTCAACTTTGGGTCCCATTCTGTTCCTGCTATATATCAATGATATCCACCACGCCACCTCTATTAATCTTCTTTCTTTTGCAGACGACACAACCGCGTATTCATCTGACTCTGACGTACAACAACTAACACAATTTGTAAATAAGGAACTTCAGCATATATTTAGCTGGTGTTTCACTAGTCAAGTTCTTTTGAACTGCAGGAAGACCAAGTATATTTTAATCAATCCCAGTTCAAAAAGGGCAACCCCTTTTAACGAATCCATAAAAATCAATGATACTGTATTAAAACGGGTGGGTGTCAATGAGGATGAAAGATTTATAAAGTTCCTTGGTATTAATATTGACGAACACCTGTCCTTTAAATCACATATCACCCATCTGTGTTCTAAGATAGCATGCGCAAATTATTGTCTCAACAGGGTCAAATCTATACTTCCCCACGATGTCATGAAAATTTTATACTTCGCATTGATACACAGTCGTCTAGTATATGGTATACAGATGTGGGGGAATTCTAAATCAATCAACCAACTTTTCCTACTACAAAAACGCTCAGTTCGCATAATTGATAACGCACGTTTCAATGCCCATACTGACCCTCTATTTGCTCAAGATAAAATAATGAAAGTTACAGACCTTTTCAAATTCCATGCCATGTTATTTTTATTTGATTGGAAAAATGGATCTCTTCCCCAGTCATTAAATGCAATGTTTTCACTCTTTAATAATAATACTACTGGTCCCACCACCAGGTTCTCGGTATCGATTCGCGTCTGCAGAACAAGAACAATATCCTTAGATTACCTCCATTGTTTCAATTACCCTAGGCTTTGGAACGACCTGGAACCGAGTATAAGAAATGCTACTAATCGTACTGCAGTTAAGAAAATGTTAACACAAAAACTTCTCTCAAATTATCAAACACAAATTACATGTAACAACTCGTATTGCCCAGACTGTACTAGATAGTTTAGTGTACTAATCTGTAATACAGTTCTTCTTTTTTACCAGCTAGCTCGTCAGTTTGTCACTCATCTTATTCCCAAACTACTATCAATATTATTTTCAAATACATTGATATTTTAAGTGTTTTGTTTCCCATGCATTAATGCAACAATGCAACAATACAACATTACTCCAAAAGGATCTGTATTTCTCTCTTTCCGGCTGTATACTCTGTCTGATATGATGTTGCTCTAATTACATTTCTACCTCGGGGGATAGCAGGAAGACAGCCAATCTGGCTATGCTGTCCCCCAACAGTATGTATATGTATCACGATATTATTCTGTAACTGAATTGATTATTATATTTTACATACCGTTAAATAAAATGAATTGAATGAAATGAAAAAAAGGGGGGGGGGGGTACCACCGTGTCGGTTCGGTATTCGGTATCTGACACGACTTGCATTTGCTGATAGAACAAATTGGGAAGTCACGCCAAGAAAATACAGAACAGGTTGTTCTTGTATCATTCAATGAAGGTGCCACACATACCCATGAGCTCAAGTCTGGTATTCTTTGCCAACACAAATCATACATACAGTAATTAAGTGACTTGTTCCAAACACACCTAAGCCTATAAAGTCAATTTTAGGCATTTGCGATCTCAGATCATAACATACCATCATTATGAGGTCCGTTTGGCAATATACAAATCAACCGGCGGCAGCTGGGCAGTGATTTCTAGTCGTATCTTGGCTGCCTTCATTGGCAGCCAAGACAAGACTGGAAATCACTGCTAAGCAACTTGACATGTACAGCTTGTACACTAGAGACAATTTAGGACAACTGCCAATGCCCTTCAGGCTTAACAAAAGGAAAACCATTCACTTCTTTCATGAAAGTGTAAACTTCAACTGCTATCAAACCACAACAGGGCCTTTTATTATGCTAGTAATTGTTATTGACCAATCAGCTTCAATATCTAGTGACCGTATATGAGACTGTGTATCATCGAGCTGACTGTATATAGAGATTATATACAGTCAGTTCCGACATTTTGTTTTTGACATCCAACGCTCGCTTCGATGTTTTTCCTAATTTCGCGTGTTCAACGAACAACAAATAATTTTGCGTGTGTGTCTGTTGAGAAACGTACAGCTATAATACGTTTCTTCCAGTCTTTGGGAAATTTTAACATACAAATGTAAATAAATACACTAAATAAACCACTAAAACGACATGTATAGAGACATTAATATCACCATTAACAACAAATAATGAATGAAACTGTTCCCACTTACCCTCTTGAAAGAATTGTTAATCCATTTGCTCCAGTTGTTTTATTTTTCCAGTACTTAACACTGAATTAAAGTTGGAAATTGCTAATATAAATTCCTGTTTATTGAGACGAGCGCCTGCTACTAGCGTGACCTTCACTTGAAGTAAACCGGGAAATTCCCTGATAGTGATAACAAAACATTTGCGCTAGGAATCTGGGTACACTTATGGTTGTGTCTCTTTCAAAGGACTGACATAATAAATACGTTATGGGGCTTTCAGTGGGCGGATATGGTGTGATATAAGGCTCAGCAAGATCAATATTAGGCGAGGCCTTCGGCCTCGCCTAATATTGATCTCAATTCGCCTTATATTACACCATATCCGCCCACTAAAAGCCCCATAACTTATAGTAAATAGTGAATGTAGGAAATTTGAAAATACATATGGTTTCGGTATTCAATAATTAGTTCTGTTCGGTTTTTCGGTATTCCTGTGATATCGGTATCGGGTCGGCTTGTCGGCATATTGCTCATCCCTAGTTGATTCTAAGATGGAAGAGACGCGTGCAGCAGCATTTTCGAAACCTAACCATACAAACTTGAAGTTTCAACGCTCCAATTGTAAGTAGGTGTAATAGAACAACAAACCTGTTTAAAAGATACCTCGTTGTTCTTTTTGCAAAAACCTCTCAAGGCAACCCCAGCGTCCAAGAACTGGGTATTGTCTTTAGTTTGAAATTTGTTCATGGCATATTGTGATTTTCATTGTCACTTTAAAATGGCATTGACTATAAAATCAGACCTTTAATTCATTTTAAATTGGGCACAACGGCAAATATGGATGTGGCCTGCATGGTTGGAGAAAATGCACAGGTATTTTCTTCTTTTTGGCGTCTGTTTTAGATTTTAGGTCCCCCGTCTTAAAATGCTAGTTTACAACCCCTTGCTAAAGGTCTTCGCCATTATCACTGGTTCTCTCCCACCACCCTTTGACGTAAGTATACTCGACTAACTCGAGAAGGCGTCTTAGTTTGTCAGTGTTGAGCTAAAGGTCTATTGGAATGTAAATCACGCATGGCGTTTACTGAGAAATGCCACAAGTATGAATATAATAGATTTCGTGAGTGCATGATCATATGGAATTCGCCACAGAAAAGCAATCGCCGTCGACCGTTTCGTATATCGACGCCGATTGCTTTTCTATGGCGAACTCTGTGGGTTTTTTTTTTAAAACAAAATATTTATCTGTGGCATTGTTTGATTCGAAGGTAAGCTCAGAGGCTATATTGCAACCATCCGGGAAGCCTGGCCAAACTATATATTGCCGAAACAAAGCAAAACTTTGAAAAAAGTTTCAAACTGCGCATAATTTGGGCGCAATTGTCTTATTTGGGCACAGCGTTTACCGTCGTTAGTTGGGAAGAAATTAAAGGCCTGTTTAAAATCGTGTTAATTTTCAATTTCATCCCATTCGGCATCAAGATTCATTTTAATACTCCTATGGTGTGGGTTTTGTAGCAAGATAACTTTGACAGTATAAGACAACGATAACGAATAGTAATTTGAAATCCACGTGTGATCAGATGTTTCATCGAAACATGGGAATCAATACAAGGGAGGTTACTCAAAACATTTCTCCAACAACTGTATCCGGCATGCACAACGTGTTTGTCGCTGTTCTCCTTGTCATCGCGCTGTAAACCTCTGTAATACTCTCTTGATTTTTGTAATGTCTGGGTTATAAGTTATTTGCACTCATTTCTCACCTAAGGCAAATGGACGTTTTTGAAAAATAGCCCAATTCTCTTTTTCATAAGTGACGGGTACACTTCGCGGGAACAAATAAAAACAATAAAGCCTGCATATACTGCAAAAAATATGAGATGGAAACAGTTCTGTTTAAACAGTATTTATTTCAAATCAAATAAATTTATAAAGATTAACATTAAATATTAACAGAATTAAACATAAATTGAGGGGGTTTCAGCCGTAAGTTTAGAGCTTATACGAGGTTATCTCAAATCATTATTAAGCAAAGGAGATATGAACAGTTGGCATATCGAACCAGTTTTGGTTCTTTTCAGAACCAAAACTGGTTCGATATGCCAACTGTTCATATCTCCTTTGTTTCAAAATGTTTGGCGACTGCGTTGAATAAGCTCCAAGTTTACTGCTGAATCTACGCCAGTTCATGTAATATTCTGTTAAAATTGAATGCTAATCTTGGTAAATTTATTTGATTTGAAATAAATACTGTTTAAACAGAACTGGTTCCATCTCAGGGACAAGATTAGAACCAGGTTTAAAGAGAACCTATATTTTTTTTGCAGTGTATCCCTCCCGTCATTGCTTTGATAAAGTTGATGATGTTGTGAATGTTTGTCTGTGCGATCCCCAACTTTTGAAGTTATTTTTCGTCAATGATATACAATTTAAACTTGAGACACCATTGCTGAATTTGTCAAATTATGTTCAATTATTCGCCTGCCAATAAATGAGCTATCAATAGCTATGGTTGGTGAAAGTTGTTATAAATGAACGATTTGTACCACCACAGGTGAGTATTTTCAGATAATCCCCCCCCCCCCCCCCCGGGTTGCTTTTTGACTGGAAATGAAAACTCATTTATGGTAATGCAACACTCGGTACTCCCGAGTACAAATACACTCAATAAAATCTGTTGAGATAAAAATTAACCCAAGTCAACTAGGATGAGTGGATATTAAGCCAGTTGGTTTGGATCGATTTTTAACCCAACTGATTTTAACCTGTACAGAAGAACGGGTTTTCTGCGGTAACGGTGAACATTTTTGATATCATGCAAAAGAGGATCTGTGACCGATTCGGCCCACAAACGAATGCCCTCAGTTTTTTTATTTATAATCCCAACTGACAAATATTTCAGCAACATTTTTATGGCATGCGGTCTGGGAAGGCATACATTGACAGTGTAATTGGTATATTAGTAGTATGTCATGGGCCAACCCTGCCCGGTTTCAGAACCTCGGAAGTGGTGTCATATGTTGTCACTTTCGAGGTCCTACATCGTGGTCCTACAAACCGGACAACGTTGGCCCCTGACATATTCCTCATATTTTATCAGTCAGTTCAACCTGCAAAATGTGACATCATATACATGCTTGCTGTATGGGTGAGTGAGAATAATACCTCGAACTGGACTAGGGTTGTGGAGTTTAGGAAGAACTGAAGTTAGAATGCAGGAAAAAATGCGGCCGTCTGAGGTAACATTATTTGATGTTGCGGCTATGCTTGGATTACCCATCATCATTACCACATGAGCCCATCCAAAAGTTACAAAAGGAACACGAATTAAGGTCACAATTATTTGGCCAAATGACCTAAAGATTTAGCTATTTGGTCAAATAGCCGGTTTGTCTATTTGAGTGTAACATAGGTACGTCCTTTACATGGGTACCATAAGAAGTGTCTTTACTTTAACTTTCTATGTGAGTGGCTGGTGGGTCAATACAATAGTTGTCCGACAATATAGTGCAGAGCAAAACAGAAGAAGATATTAACCCTTTACCTAACGTGAAAAGCAGACGACACTTGCATAACTAATGAATAACTAATTTTTTTCATTTTTTGTCTCAAAAGCATAGGTTATGTCCCCTCGTTGGAACGAGCTCGACGAGCTCGTTCCAACGAGGGGTCATAACCTATGTTTTTGAGACAAAAAATGAAAAAAATAGTGAAAATTAATTGGCGATTTTTGAGAATAGCGCTGGCCGGTTTTCGGCCGTTACGTTGGGTAAAGGGTTAAAAGACGATATACCTCCTTAACATTTGGAAAGATTATGTAATACCCCTCGAGTGTGGCGAAAATTCAAAATGTCTGTCAAGAAGGGGTAATTTCCTTGAGGTTGACGTTTAGAAATCCCTTATTTTCTCTTCCAGTGGTGAGAATGGACTATTGTATAACGAAAACAAATCCGACAGAACTTTTCCGACAAGAGTATCGGAGTAGGCCGACCCATCCTTTACGTATCCAAACACCTGTGGTTGGTATGCCAGTTGAAGATCAAACATTATGACTGATCTATTGTACAATCGCCGTGGACTTGTCGTAATCCACGCATGCGTTTACCAGGTAATAACAATTATTATCACTTTACAGGGCACTCCTTGGCGAATATTTTCATTTTCTGGGGCTGCACAAAAGTCATATTGTCCAGGATGTACTGGGCTGCGGGACAATATTGAAAAAGTCGACTCAATATGGCCCGCGGGCCATTTCCGGCACCGGTAACATGATGCACATCTTTTATCATGTGACGTAATGTTTCAATTCAATTCAATTCCCAATTTCCTCTGCTTCCGGCTTCCGCGATTTGTTTCGAAAAATGTGCAATTTTCTTCATTCCTTTTCATCGCAAAGCTACATGTTTAGGTGAAACCCCTTCCAAATGGGACACGTATGGGATCTTACTATCGATATTTGGTAAGTAATAGTTAGTCACTGTGTCTGAAATATGTTGTTAGCACATTGTTTAGCTTCGTCATTCGGTTGCCTTTCTAGATTTCGCTGTAATTTATTTGAAAGTTCGAGAGGTCAACTCACTCATCACGTGACCGCATTTGTCTATAAATATCACCGGCGACTGTTGATAAACAGACGACACATGCGATTTCTTAAAATCTGAAAACCAAAAGTATTACCGGTATAATGTCACAATCAAGTGAGTAAAGTGAAGCTGATTTGCAAAATTTGGACAGTGACTAGTATTATTGTTGAACTTCATGATCTTCATTTTTGTTCACCTCTGATGAATCATATATAAATGATTGATGATCTGATGTTTTCTCCCTCTTATCCATATATAACCTCACGGTAGTAATAATAATAAAAATAACATGATTTCTTTTCGAGCGTTATGGTTCATTATCGGCCCTACCGGAATGATCAACAGCCCGCGGGCTATTATCGGCCCTCGACTCCGTCTCGGGCCGATAATAGACCCTTGGGCTGTTGATCATTCCGGTAGGGCCTATAATGAACCATAACGCCCTCAAAAATCATGTTATTGTATAATTATCATCAGCAAAATTTTAATTAATGAAGCACTGGGTTGTACCCGGCGCTTCATTAATTAAATATTTGATGATTATTCCTATAATTAGTGTTTGGAATCTGATATCATTGCGTCCGTGAAAATATTGCCCGTCCGTGGAAAGTAACTAGCCCCCGGCGTCCGAACTGTATGTACAACTCGGTAGACGGGTAAAGCAGGACATATCACTCCGTTAATTCCAACGGTATTTGTCATTGCCTGAATAACATGCACAGACACACATATTACTCTGGCATGTCAAACCTCCCAACTCTTTGGCCCAGTATATCATACTAAACCCGCACACACAATCACCTTAAATGTAGGTACTGCAGCCGTCTTAAACAAATTATTATTACCGTGTAGAAAGAAATACGTAATAACCTAAATGAACCTGTTGTTTGATATTGAAAATCATATCTGCCTTCGATTTCCTTTTTGTTCGCTTCAATATTTCAAATAAATTATCTTGATCACCATATTGCTTCCGTTTCTGAGTTTTTTGTTGGTTTTATAATTTTTCCGGGCTCATGAACACGTGCATGACCTTAATTAACAGCCTGTTGTTGTGTGCAGTGTGGGTAAACCTTATAACATTCCTCATTTCTGAGGGCAAACATGTCTGGCGTAATTGATGTGTTTATAGTAGTGTTGAGTTTAGTTATTAGTCCGTGTTAATATAATAATAACAGACCAGTAGATCCTGTGTTCAGCAATGTCAGCCCACCTCCCCCACCCCCCAACGCCCAGAAGCAAACTATTCGATGATATCCTGTATCTCATTCAGACCATCTCAAAGATCAGCATTCTAACCCTCTCCGTTTTACAACCCTATAACTTCACTTCCTTCATTCACCCACCCCAACTCCTCATTATTTTCCCAGTGAATTTTATTTTGCCACACTGACATTTTAGAAATTTAAGAGAACGTGTTACAAAATACCCATTACTCCAAATTAAAAATCTTCACCTCTTTCACCCCCCCCCCTCCACTCCCAACGTCCTGCGACCTGGACCTTAGTTTGAACAGCAGTGAACTTCCAAGAGTGTCATCTAGATACTCAAACAATGGCCTCTCCTTATCAGGCTTGTCACCCCAAGACCTCTTTGCTCTCACCAATTTTGGTTAGATTCCATCGAAACTCTTTCTCTCTTACGAATGTCTTACCCGGTTTGTCCCACCCCCTTCTTTATCCGAGATCTCTATTTAACAATTCTTCAGTAACTCCCTCACTTGCCCAATCCACACTTTCTGGATATTAGAATTTCAAATATTCGGAATCAATAGTTTAACCCTTTACCCAACGTAACGGCCAAAACCGGCCAGCGCTATTCTCAAAAATCGCCAATTAATTTTCATTATTTTTTAATTTTTTGTCTCAAAAATATAGGTTATGACCCCTCGTTGGAACGAGCTCGCCGAGCTCGTTCCAACGAGGGGTCATAACCTATGTTTTTGAGACAAAAAATGAAAAAAATTAGTTATTCAAGAAATTATTTTGCAAGTGTCGTCTGCTTTTCATGTTAGGTAAAGGGTTAAGTCACCGGTTGTTAGAAAAATTTACGAAATAGTTAAGATGACACAGTTTCATCACGTCTATCCCGCCCTTCATCTTGGGGCGTGATAATCGTTACTTTTTCCCAGTTCCTTATCCGACATTCGTTATCAACCGATAAAATGGGTTGATAATGAACGTCTAATAAAGAACTGGGAATAAGCAGCGGTTGTAACGCCCGTCCTTGATCGTCATTTACATATATATCCAATGAAATTCGCTAAGAAGGGAGCAATCTCCCGACCATGACGGCAATTTAGCAAAATATCGCCTATATCAAGCAGGAATTCCACAAGGCATAGCCCTAACACCAAATCGCCTGGCCATACATCTCTGCCTCCATACCAAATGAGCCAACGGCAGCCCCAAAAATCTCACAATAATAATACAGACTACTTGTAGACAATTACGAATCATCACAGAAAACAATTCCAACAATTCAATAATTGTCAATTCTCGAATATCGGTCTCGGGACGAGTTGTAAATGTAAACTAACATACTGGCTGAGTCATTTGCAACCTTTTTGGGGGTTGTTGTTGGCTCAGTTGGTATGATAGCTGAGTATTTATGGCAAGGTGATTGGGTGTCGTAGACCTGGAATCGACTTCCTTCGAGGCCACCTTCCAAAAAGCTTCACAGTTTTCAATCCAGTGGCGTGTTGTTAGGACGATGCTTGATGGATTTCCTGCTTGACATCGGCGATATATAGACAAAACTACATGTATGTTTCAATGAGTCGTTTTGTATTCAATGAGTCAGATGTGCGTAGGAAGAAAACATCGAGACCGAAGGTCGCGTCGTTTTCTTTCTACGCACATCTGACGAATTGAATACAAAACGACTCATTGAAACATACATGTTGTTTTGTATTTTTTACATGACCCAAGCACCTACTGACCTAATTTTCTTTTCTATCAACGGTGGTAAACACCATGCACTTTATGCAGTCGCATTGCATAAAAAAAGTCCCGGTTGGAACAGGTTGGTGTGCAATACGGAATTCCGTATTGCACAGCCGTATTGCACGCCGTATTGCCTAAGAGAGACTGCATGGGCGTGTAACAAAAATTAAATTCAAGCAGTTGCATCTTCACTTATATTATATATATCAAGTAATTGCATCAATTCTACATATTGCACTGCAAGGAAATCAGTGAGAACTTCTATCAAATTCCCGCTTGCCATAGAAATTATTAGAATCAAGGACGTTGAATTTGTTTACAATGGCATGGCGGGGGTTCGAACCCACGACGAGAGAGTTTCCTACGGCACCAACCGCCTGGCGAACCTGTACTGAACCATGCGCACCACTCGGCCACCGACAAACCCCCCCAAAAGGTATGCTAGTTAACCAAGTATATACGAGATGAGTACAGACCACACGGAATTCTCTCTCAGTTGTTTTAAAGTTATTTATCAAGTAAGTAATTGCATCAATTGCACACACTGCACTGCAAGGAATTTCCGCTTGCCATAGAAATTATTAGAATCAAAGAAACTCTCTACCAAATTTCCGCTTGCCATAGAAATTATTAGAATCAAAGAACTTCTCTATCAAATTTCCGCTTGCCATGGAAATTATTAGAATCAAGTTTCGCTAGGCGGTTAGTACCGTATGAAACTCTCTCGGCGTGGGTTCGAAACAAAACCAGCGCTCTTGATTCCAATAATTTCTCGAGAAAAGAAGCTAGAAAATTGCGAGAAGTCAATCGGGGCTTCCTTTATAACTGGTGCGCGCGTGGATATGACGTTTCTACCGGACTGGCGCGTCGCGACAAGGATTAGGTTTTGATAATCATGAACGTCACGTCACCCACAACTTGCGGATTACTCTATTTTTCAGACTGAAAAACGCATATAATAGAAGCTGGCAATGCTGTAACAAAAATGGTGAGCAAGTTTTTTTGTGACGAAAATGGGTGGGTTTTGTAACAAAAGTGTGAGGTATAACAAAAGTGATTAAGTATTGTAACAAAAGTGGTGAGCTGCAACAAAAATTGTTCCCTAAAAGAAGTGGTTGCCACAGACTTTTTTACCACGAATTTGTGTTGAGACGATTACACACGAAACAATCTTGTTTGTTTAGAACAACACCAAATTAATGTTGGCGACGTCGTAACCAGTAAATAGTGTTTTGGGTTTTTTTTTATATAAAATACCAAGAGGAATTTATGGTTTAACCAATCACCAGGAAACTGTCACTGTCCTGCGCACCCAATAAATTTTGGTGCGCTAGAACCGCGATTATAATTGCACCCCGAATCGTGGTGGAAAATTCTCCACGAACACTGGTGAAAAGTGGTGCAATAAAAACCGGCCTACACTAATGTGCTCCATACAATGGCGTAACATTCCTTTCATACGTTTGTGTCTCTCTTACAAACATACAGGAAACAGACATCCAACATACATCCATTTGAAACGACATATCTTCTTATAAATTCAATTGTGGCGATACTATACAGGCATTGGAAAATGTGCTAGATACACCATGCATGCAGTCTAGACACGAAAGGAACTCAGTGTAAGAACTCATCTGATTGGCTGTTGCGTGTCCGAGAGGCATTATTTTCTCGAACGAAATGCTTCGAATCAAAACAGTGCTAAGCAAGAATGCTTTCAGATCGCCGAATGTGATATTTTTCTTTTAAAATATCAGCTTTATTAACTTAATTCAATAATAATTGTGGTATATACAGATTACCATGATAATGTGCATGTCATGTGATTTGTATCAGATTCGAGGTGGTGTCCAGAATGGGATCTCAACAAGCCGGCTTTGCCGGCGAGTTGTGATCCCATTTTTGGACATCACCGAGAATCTGATACAAATCACAGGACATGCACATTATCATGAGAATTCATTTATCTCACAATTCTGTCACATAAACAGATTAAATCTTAATCCTTTACCCAACGTAACAGCCAAAACCGGCCGATGCTATTCTCAAAAAATCGCCAATTAATTTTTATTATTTTTTCACTTTTTGTCTCAAAAACATAGGTTATGACACCTCGCTGGAACGAGCTCGTCGTTTTTGAGACAGAAAATGAAAACAATCAGTTATTCAAGATTTTTTTTTGCAAGTGTCGTCTGCTTTTTATGTTAGGCAAAGGATTAAATTATTTTAAAACATTTTTGGGAAACAATGTTCGGTCGATCACTGAACGCACATATAATGTATCCATGTGCCTGTTATGATAGCCCGTAACGCTACTGGAAACGTCTATATGATACGGAATCAGAATGAGTCGTCTATATGATACGGAATCGGAACACATTATGTGATACGTACCTTATCTGCTGGTTTTGAGGCCAAACTCTATATGATTGTTAGATAAAAATATAGAACACAACTCGGGTAGAGTACAGGGTTAGAACTCAACGAATCTTAGTGAGTTTTTTCGTGTATTTCACGCGCACGGACAAAATCCATCTCTGGTCTATGATTCCTGTCCCCCGCACTGCACTCTCGTTGTGTTCTGTCATAGTCTTAACCTTTTCTACATTTTTCTTTCTTTCAGAAACTATCATGGGAATGGTGGAGGAAATAAAGATTTTTTTTAAACTTGTGAGCATATGTATCTCTATATCATTACTATATTTTCACTATGTTGTTATGAAATACATACCGCCTTACAGAAAGCTTGTGGTTTTTTTGTCCGAGAAGGATATACAGCGTTTACTGCCAAATGGCAGCACAGAGGAATTCTATCTAGATTCAATACGGTCTAACGCCGCTCTTGCAGTCTGGTGGAAACAATGGTATCAGCAAATTTTTATGGGAGCCAAAAAGGGTACTAAAGTAAACGATTTTGAAGTACACTCAATGAATACCTTAACAAAACATAAAATATCGGATCTCTCCAAAAAAGGAAGACCATTGGTTCTCAACTTTGGCAGCTGTTCCTGACCCCCGTTCATGAAGGAGCTGGCGCAATTCATTGGACTCGTAGAAAGCTTCGATAAATTTGCCGATTTTATCTTCGTTTACATCTCCGAGGCACATGCGACCGATGGATGGGCATTTGGCTTTAATAAATACAAGATTCAGCAACACAAAACTCTCAAAGACCGCATAGAAGCCGCGAGACAGTTAGAAGAAGTCATAAATGATTGTTGTCCAGTCTACGTCGATGGTTTGGAGAACAATGTAGAGCGATACTATGGCGCCTTTCCAGAGCGTCTGTATGTTGTACAAGATGGAGTTGTTGTTTATCAGGGGGGTATTGGACCATTTCACTATAACATCGACGAACTCCATGGTTGGTTGAAACAACAGTTCCAAGAATAAGTAATCGCCGGCTTCCATGCTGTAAGATTTTATCAACATATTGTTCATTTGCGTCAGAAGTAGTCAGTATTTTATTCTAGTATTTAGCTGGGCGACGGTAACATGGGTTGAGTTTGTTACACAGAACACAGCGAGTAATTAGCTGACAAACTCTCATATTGGAGACTAAACTAGATAAATCAGCTTCAAATACAAAACATCGAGAAACACAAGCAAGATTTCAGCTAACGGACCTCCGTGTTGATCTGAATAGCCCATCACCACAAACTTTGCTTATGCGCCGTTAAACTTTAGGCGACAAGGACAATTAAATGGTTTAGTTTCGATTACACACAGGAGGGGATAGGGTCGTTTGACGAGGACTCTTTTTATTTTAATTTTCTCACACAGTTGCTTAATCATTCACCCAACGTAATGATAAAAAACAGCCAAGGTTATTTCCACAAATCATAATTCAAACTTTTCTATTTCTCAACGTTTGCCCCAGAAACATAGCTTATAACCCCTCATTCAAATGGGCTCATCTCCAGCAAAGTTTGGGGGCTGTAAAATATTTCCCCGGTGCCTCTGCCATTCAAGGTGGGTGAAGGGTTGAAATGTATGCATATATTCGCGGCGTACATGTATTTGATGTTTGTCCTGTAACAGATATACCCTTTTTTATCAAGCGAAAAAATAGGGTTGGGCATGAAAGAAGAGCCATTTGATTTTTTGTGTTGTGTTGGTTTGAGAAAGATGGAAATTAAATGTCTTCGCTTCAGAAGTAGAGATTTATTATTCAGCTGGTTAAATTTCCACTCTGTTTGCTGAGATCATAATTTATTCTATAATAATAATAATAATATATGTTAAACGAATCCCCTTTTACATTTTAACTCTATGCAGCTGACACTACTACTGCATGTCAGCCTTGTCCTATTTTATTAATGCAACCGTCCACTAACTGCCCTTCAAAAGACACCTTTTATAAACATAATAAACGACGACTGATAAAAATTACGAAGGGTTAATACTACAGTTAAATCTAGAAGTCCTGTCACGAATAGTGCGCTTATCTAGGCTTAATTGCGCGTTAGAATTGCGCGCAATTGCCATATCGAATGGCATCCAAATCACGGCACGTTCTCCTGGTTACTCATAGCAAACACATGCAATGTTTCTGCCAATGGACCTCCGGGTTAACCGGAGGTCCATTGGCTGAAACCTTGCTTGAGCACAGGCCATATGTACAGAATTCGATAGCTTTACTTGGGCCATAACGCGTACATCAAGGCGCATATCAACGTGCTATTTGTGCGCATTTCATGACAGGACTTCTAGTTTTAACTGTAGTCGTAAATTCGTCGGGCGGTCAAAAACCTTTTCGTAGAATTGATAACGACGAGTCCGTTTGAGTTTCCCAATTTTCTCGTGTTGCGCGGCGACGAATCATCTCATTGCCAGGAATAATATTGCAGTAACCCCCACCCCCCACCCCCACCCCCACCTCCACATTAAATGTGGAGAAACGCCCTCAAACGTTTTGCAATATGATATACTTGCGTGTTCTAACGATAAATCGTAATCCTAACTACGATTAAGGGAAAACGACAGCTGATAAGAACACAAATTCCAGTGACGTAGTAGACTATTCGTAATATTCATAATATTCATCAGTCGTCGTCCATTCTGCGAAAGGTTTCTAATAATGAGTCGTCTACAACAGAACCATTTAACCCTTTACCCAACGCAGACGATATCAAAATTTATTAATTTAAATATCATTTTTTCAAATTTTTCAAAACATTTCAACAAAACCATATCATGTGACCCCTCGTTGGAACGAGCTCGACGAGCTCGTTCCAACGAGGGGTCACATGATATGTTTTGTTGAAATATTTTGAAAAATAATATTTTTTCAACTGCTGAATTTGCATATTACGCGGGCGAGTGCGGCCGATTCGTTGGGTAAAGGGTTAAAGAATTTGTAGTTACGGGTCTGCCAGAATGCGTTCTACGCCGCGGTTCGGGGTGTTTCAATTCCATTTCTCTCTCAGGGACGTGCCAACCGTTATTTAACCCAGCTCCTTATTCAACGGTTGATAGCGAATGTCGAATAAGGAACCGGGAATAGGTAACGGGTGTCACGTCCAGTCTTCGGTCCTGTATATACATTTGATAGATTTATCACTCACGTTGGTTGTATGGTCAGCTTCTCATTTACGTCACTGCAGTCAGAGAACTTTGAAATTATACGCATGAAGGTTTTCATGAAAAAATAGATTATGATCGTCATAAAGACTGGAATTTCTGATAATATCAAATTTCTGTGAAGTGCAACGATCGTTCTAGTATTTGGATAATGGAGTGATCCCTGTAGACTGAACAAACGAATACCGTCAAACGGAACATATAATCGACTGGATACAAAACGATTTATTATACCTCATGGTAAAGCACTGTTGTTTTTTCTTATACGCAGCTATTATTATACCTCATGGTAAAACACTATTATTTTGAAATTTACGCTTCTACTATTGTACCTCATGGCAAAATACTGTATTATTTTTGTTATACGCTGCAATTATTATATCTCTTGGTAAAACACGCGTGCGTGACGACCTTTCCACGGCGACTTACTGTAGATAGATTGGTAGAATGAGCAACTCATCATTTACGTCTCTGCTGTCAGAGAACTTTGAAATTATTCGCATGTAGGTTTTTATGAAAAAAAGATTATGATCTTCATAAAGACTGGAATTTCAGATAGTATCAAATTTCTCTGAAGTGCAACTATAGTACATGTGTTTGACTGATGGAGTGATTCCTGCAGATTGAACACATGAATACCGTCAAACGGAACATATAATCGACTTGATACAATATAAGTTATTCTGTTTGTTGACTGGGGACATGGTCTCACGTTCCCTGCATGAAATTCATATTCAACCGAGGCGTCAGCCGAGGTTGAATATATGTTTCATGCAGGGAACGTGAGACCACGTCCCTTGTCAACAAACAGAATAACGTATATGTCCCGTTCTTACACAAGTAAAATTGAATTGGATAAAAAAATATTTTATTGTAATATTACAAAACAGACGTTGTTTCGGTAATGTGTTAACTTTTATCATAACAGACTGGAGTGATTTCTTTTATTCAACGTTTACGTACGCAATCAACGGGGCGAGATGTTCTTGATTCGTTTCAGTATATGTTACAGTAAATTAATGAAAAAAAGACCTTATAATCTAATCGGTTTCATAAATAATTACCCATGTTTACATAACTAATCTTTTTGTACGTAATAACGGGACTTTTGTGTGTATTTTACTTCAGTTAAATGTATTTGTCTCAGTTGATTTCAAGTAAAAAAAGACATTGCTATGAAACGTTGCTCATGGCAACGAGACGCTTTCCTTGACAGTGGACATAAGAATCGCTGACAATAGACTTATACGCGTGCCCGGCGATATAAAATAAAATCAACGAGGCATTGACCAATCACTGCAAGGTATTGCGGTTGGTATCGGGACATTGGGATTTATTATACCTCATGGTAAAACACTGTGCTGTTTTTTGTAATATTTTCCTGTCGTGGGATATCGTCGGACGACCTTGGCGTCTCAAAGAAATCGACGGAAATGCACAGAGAAGTTCTGACGGCATTGCAATTATCTATGCCTGCAATTCATGTTATCCACATGTTACTTTAATTAAAGCGTTGTTAGTTGAAAACGAATTATTTAAAATGTTAATCCAAATTCGATTTGCAATATATAGCACATCACATTATAACAAAACGCGTGTTTATTCCGTATATATATAAAAAAAACGATGACCTGTCTAGAAGAAAACCTTGTGGAATGTCTCCCAGTGGTAGCATTGTCTCCCGATGCGTTAGCATGCAATAAAAAAAAAAATAAACGATGACCTGGCTAGAAGGAAACCTTGTGGAATGTCTCCCAGTGGTAGCAATGTCTAAGGCGTTAGCATGCAATGAAAAAATGTTTTACCAGGAAGGTGTTTTATCAAGGCTCATCGCAGAGAAAATCCGCAATATTCCCGTCAAACCATGTCATCATTATTATAGTGCTCTTGTGAAGGGGACGTGATTTATTCCCAGTTCCTTATTCGTCATTCGTTATCAACTGATCGATTGATAATTCCCAGTTCCTTATTCGTCATTCGGTTGATAACGGATGACGAATAAGGAACTGGGAATAAGAAAAAACTATCACGTCAGTTCTTGTGAAACGAATAGCCGCGAAGTTGTTCCATTTTCCACAACCGTAGAAGCCACAATTATATTGATCAGGGCCGTCGAGAAGATGGCCGGTTGACAGGAGGGGGGTGTAAACCTAATTTGTCCCCACTATCAATCGTAACTCTAGTCCCAACTGAAGAATATTCTTTGAAGGCATGCCGTGATAACATTGTGGGATAATAGTTGAAAAAAAACATGAAATTTGTCTGTAGATAAATACATGCATGATGTCGTGATGCATGGGCTTACAAACTTCGTATTTAACTTCGTATTTAATTAGCTCGTACCGGATTCACAATTAACTATGCTGGTACCCCATCATCTCAGTCAGCCACAGCCCTCTATTTGAATGAGACCGACTGTGTGCGTGACATAGTGCTGGATGCAAACCTTGTCCGTGAGAAAGTGTATTATTACCAACAAGAGCGAATCGATATATTAGACTTTAATCCAGATGAAAATGTTCACAATGGAAAAGTATAAATTATTGGTGGGGGAGGATGGATATACCCCCCCCCCCCCCCCCCTCCAATTCTGACACCCATAAAACACTTAATCATTTTGTTGGAAATTTCATTTCTAGACAACAGACTCCCTTCACGAATCCGTGTGCAAGTATTCGTATAGTCCCTGTGCATTCCGTTCCTTGAATTGGCTATAACCTCCACCCCCCCCCCCCCCCCTCCTCCCCAACACCACCTAATAAATTGGGAGTTTCAAAGCCAAAGCAGTCTTCAGGAAAGTAGTGTTCGATGTGGGCGATTGATGAAATGTGTGCGGTAATAATAATAACCTATACAGATATGATCAGTCCAATTCCGAAAATGATCAATTTTTCTAACATTTATTGGAGTTTAATGACACTTTCGACAGCCCTGGTCACCCCGTGTCGGACCGTTTCAAGGGTGGAGGAAATCGGAGTAACAGGAGAGAACCACCGAGCAAAGGTTGCGAGCAACTGTCAGACATTCCATGTTCTATCTCAAGCAGGGTTAGCATTGATTGAAGACAAGTGCACCATCGACGTCCAGTACGCCTTAGTGCACAGCGTCGCCGTGCCCTCACGTGGGCAGTCGGGTGAAGTGCTTTGCCCAAGGACACAGCGCAGTTACCACTGGCGGGGTTCGAACCAAGGACCTTTCGGTTTGAAGTTCAATGCCGTAATTACTGTGCCAGAACTCTCCAATTTTCTTTTAATAGAATTTTGTAGTAAAATGAACAGAAAATCCATGTAGGAAGCGTTTTAACGAAACAATTCTGTTGTGACCTGACGATAGTTGCGAAAAAGAGAAATTTGAAGCCTCAAAACACGCTCACAGCATGGTCCGTTCCCAGTTCGTTTACATGAGGTGCATGCTTTCAAATGTATGTGGGTTTAACCCTTAACTCTTAGAAGCCGGAAGTCGAGTTTTCTTGCCTGTGATGTGATAGGTAATCTGGCTGTGACGGTTCGGCTATCTTTGGGCTGGGGGAGAATTAAACACTGAGCAGGTGCTTCTAGTCAGGTGTCGTCTGCCTATTCTGCCTGAATAGGCAGACGACACCTGACTAGAAGCACCTGCTTTACTGTAAATTCTTCGCGGTATGTCATGTTCAATAAATTCATTCTTATTCCCCGGCTTCTAAAAGTTAAGGCCCTGGAGAATTTTATACATTTTTGCTATACTTTGACGGTGTACATCATGTGCCTATGCTGCATATATGGGCCTATATGGGCAACCAAAACTTACCTCGAAACAACTGCAAAAGTACTTTGAATGTAGCTAGTATGATCAGTCCGGTTCCATGGGGTGCATCCTTTCAAATGTACGTGGATTTAACCCAATTCTGTATCCCGAGCTATCCTGAGGGTGAAACGCATGCACTGTCACCAAAAAGGGTTCTAGAAAACAGAAATGCGAATCAGCTGCTTGACAGAAGCATAAGAGCTCCAGCTTTGTCAAGACTGGGTACGCTCTCAGGCCACCAGTCAAATTCTGTAAGTAATGTGACGCTTTTACACACTTTTCGTAGAGATTGCACAGACAACCGTTGACGTACTGATGCTCACAAAATTCGTTCGTGATCCACTTATAGATATTCCAATCAATGACTATTTAATTTTCTCTGACAACATCACATCCAGATATTATTAACATAATCAGTGGAACTACGCTGAGTAATCATAACGCTACAGCTTTGATTAGTCTCTAGTCATAATATTTCGTACACAAAGTTTTTAATAGCACTAATAATGTCGTCATAGATTCTGTCGAATCAGCTCTCCATTAAAAACGGTTCTTGTGTTGGTTCAAAGAAAATGAATGTTTATGGTATTTTAGATTCATACGAATTGAATATTATTAGTTATCCTTGTGTCTTCCAGGTTGTATGGAAATTTTAACCGGTTTGGGAACCCATACACCCTTAGGCGAAGCCAAAGGGTGTATGGGATCACAGCCCGGTGTAAACTCCCATACATTCTGGAAAACATAAGGATAACGGATTTATTTCCAAGAATTTCGTTGCACTTAATCCTTTAACCTACACTGTGGGCAAAACCAGAGAGAAAATTTGTACTTTGTAAGTTTCTTAATAAAACCAGACAAATATGGATGTCATTGGAACTGGCTCAATGAGCCAGTTCCAATGACATCCATATTTGTATTTTTTTATTGCACATACATATTAAATTTCCTGTATTTTTATTTTTGTTCTAACATAACCAAGCGGCAGATATGAATTAATAATTAAAAATTAGTTACTTTTTAACCATATAGCCTGCTATTGTGTATTCTTGATTTTTACACCGTGGTTACCCACGGTGTAAAAAAAAAGCTACAGTGGATGGCAGGTTACACCGTACCTCTCAGCATATCGAAACACAGTATTTTGTTTCATTTGGAAATAATACTTTTTATTATACGGTAAACGATAGATTATTGAAGACATTGCGGAAAGATAGAAATCGTATCCCCACGATGTAGACATTTTCCCTTTCACGGTATCAATCAAAATGGCGGATTTCAAAGCATCACTTCAAGGTGAATACGAGTCGAATTACCACTGGAAATGGTCAATTTGTTCTAGAAACGTATAATGAAAAGTAAATTTAGTATTTTTGAGTGGATACCGATCATTTCCAGCACCAGTTCAGCACGTATTCATCTTGAATTGATGCACGAAACCCGCTAGTCCAAACATGGCCTGAAAGTCCGTAATATAAGTTTTTAGTTTGGTACGTCCTTTCAAAGGATGTACCAAACCCAAAACTTGTATTACGGACTTTCAGGCCATGTTTGGACTAGAAACCCGGCAGTTGAATTAGCTTGCAAGACGCTATCTGTTCCAAGTATCAAGCAAATCACTTCCTTGTTTCAATGATTCAATGCGCTGTTCCGTGCATCAATTCAAGAGTGGAATTATCAGATTCTTATAAAAAGCGTACCACAAAAAGAAAATCGAGTGTTTTCGAGTGGATACCAAAATTTATCTCACTTTTGACCGAGACAAATAGTTATTTTTGCTCGCGCAAGCGCTCACGAAAATAAACATTTGTCTCGGTCACTCATGAGATAATTGTCGGTATCCACTCAAAAACACTAGATATCCTCTACTGATCGGAAAAGCGAACCGCTCGCTTTCCCGACCAACCGAAATATTCCATCCGATTGAATCTAAAAATAGGCGAGGAACTTGTTAAGGGTTTGACTGGTTCCATGACAAAACAGCGTCAGATTCGTTTAAGAATTTGACTGGTGACTTGAAAACTTGAAGACTGGGTGCGAGGGTATGTGTGGAAATGTATTGAGATAAATAAACGCAGTTCTGTGTCTGTAGTTTGATAGAGGAAAACACACACAACGTGATTCTATTAATTAGCTTCATAGTACAAGAAAGATGATGCGGTGAATAAAATATATGGGGAGTGGATAACGACTGATCTATATATAACTGTATTGTTATAGTTCATTTGCTCGATGGGCTTCGAGTCATTCGAGCAGTTTGTGCGAGTCACTCGAGATAAGACGGAATCCCACTTATGGAATCCCTTTTGTGGAATCCCATTTGATGAATCCCTTTTTCAAAAACATACGGCCTTTGGCACCCCTTTTTGTGACATGAGGCTAAGAGTCGTAATTGCGAGTCACTCGATAGAGCAATTGCTCGATAGCTCATTTGCTCGATGGGCTTCGAGTCATTCGAGTAGTATGAGCGAGTCACTCGAGGTAAGACGGAATCCCATTTATGGAATCCTTTTTGTGGAATCCCAATTGTGGAATCCCTTTTTCAAAACATATGGCCTTCGGCACCCCTTTTTCTGAAATGAGGCTAAGAATCGTATGTGCGAGTCACTCAAACTAGCAATTGCTCGATAGCTCATTTGCTCGATGGGCTTCAAGTCGTTCGAGCAATATGTGGAGTCACTCGATAAAGCAATTGCTCTAAAACCCATTTGCTCGATCTGCTTCGAGTCGTTCGAGCAATGACTTACCAGTAATTGCTCGATAGCTTATTGGCTTTGGGAATGATATAGGCTTTTGTTGCACACGAGGGAGATAACTCTGCATACAGATTATGGAGAATCAAGCACTGGTGATTATAAGACTTGGACGATAGAACCAGAGATAGTTTGGACCGGATAGACTCTGCATGTTAGAGTAGCATATGCAATAGGCATTGAAATAGGATTCTGGGAAAATCAGGTCCAGTACCCTTATTAAATAGAACATGCCAGAAGGAGATATTCGGCCCTATAGCACTACGTGCTAAGCCGATCAAATGAGAAATCCGTATCAAATAAAGTAAATTTCTGTAGTTTGGGGAGGATTTTGGTGATTTGGAGGGATTGTCGGGTTGTTTGTGGTAATTCTACGAAACGGAAAATTGCTCCTGTTTAATCGAACACACCCTCCGAACATACCCCTGTCTTGTTGTAGGCCTTTGAGTAACATAGCAACCACGTGCTACCATAGCAACCAAGATGGCGGCCTCCAGTATACAAAATGGACGACGGAAACACGTATCACCCAAACAACACACGTTGCGTATGCGCACTAACACCGCGTATCACTCTGGGGATAACGTCACAACATGGCCGCTCACGTGGGTTACCATGGCAACCAAACATGCCGTCACATGAGATCCTGCATGAGATCCTTCCAATGGGTCCTGAATCATACGATACATACTAATTAGGGGTAAATTACGGGAAACAGTGGCTTCGAAAAATTGATAATTTTTTGAAATGTCATTTTTGCACCAGGCATGTGACTAAAACATGAGACAGAAAGATATTTTTTTCATATTTTAGAAACGGGGGTGATATGTTTCAGGGTTATGTTCGTGGGGTTAGTGGGAAAATTCTACTGTTGAAGCTGCTGGGTGGCCGAAAATGACTGGTTTCGGCATTTTGTCATGAAGTTTTCCATCTTGAAGCCTTGCATTTGACAATAAATTATTTCACCCACATTCAGGTTATGTCTATTTAGTCAGAGAGTAGTAGATGTTTTAGTGGATTTGGAACATTTGATACATGTTATGGGTTAGATAACTAAGTTAAAGAATATTCGCATTTGAAGAGAGTGAACGGCATGTCATTTTTGGAAATGCTTGAAAAATTCTGGAGGGGAAATGAGTGGCGACGTTTCAGCAATCCAGTTAAACAAAGGTCAGTGATCTCACCAAAACACACACAGAGTGGAGTTTCTACCCAGATATTGAACGCAGGGGTGGTTGAAGTGTGCTGGTACTTCCTCACACTGTATAATCACTCCGCATCCTGCCCGTGCAGGCTGTTATGATCCAGGGGTGGAGTGGGGTGGGGTGGGAATATATCACCCGTGGTTAATGATATTTGACTCAGACGCGTGTGTGTGGGGGTGGGGGTGGAGGGGGTTTCATCCTTATAGGGGTGGAAAGCGTAGCTCGGTCAATATTGAAGTGAGGAGCGACAATATCTCTGTTCACAAAGTGCACCCGGTGATAAAGTTGTCCGGCGATCATTAAATATTCAAATGAAGATGGTCACGTGGGTAGTTAAGATGGAACCGTCTTATCCCAGTATCTCACCTTTGGAACGTGCATCTAAATAGGCAGGTGGTAGGAGAAAACGTCTCCTAGCTGCAGATCGATGTTTTCCACAGAGGGGGGGGGGGGGGGGATGTGGTTTCACATCAATTGCTTCGAAAGTCGAAAGGAAGATTTACATCACAGTTTGCATCAATCAGAAGCGTTATCCCGCGAGTCCATTTTGCTGTATTGCTGATGTTTCAAGTAAACTCAGAGGTCGAATTTCCAACGTTTGGATAATTTGGTGTATTTATACAATGCAGAATTTTCCTTTAATATATTGGCAGCGGGATGTATCGGGGAAAAACACTCAATGACAAAAGGTGCCGCGAATAGTTTGAAAATATGCCAAATGCGAACGAGAGTAGGGGGGATGCACAACAACAAATGATCTACCGAAAAGTGGGAGCGCGGTGCTTCTGTGGTTACGGTATTGGACTTCAAACCGAAAGGTCCATTGTTCGATCCCCAACAGGGGTAACTGCGTTGTGTCCTTGTGTACGGCACTTATCTCAATTGTTCATGAGGGCGCACGGCGGCGCTGTATACTATAGCATTCTGCACATTGATGGTGCACTTATCTCCAACCAAATGTAAACCTGTTTGTGTGGAGTTAGTGCGTTGGGAGTCTGATAGTCTGTCAGACTCCCAACGCACTAGCTCTACACGTCACAGTTGCTCGCCTCAGCTCGGTGGTTCTCTCTGGCTACTCCGGTTTCCTCCACCCGTAAAACCGTAAGACACGAGGTGCCCCTGGCTATCGAAAGTGTCATTAAACCCCACTAAACAAATGAACAAACTATTGACGGTTCTACTTTCTATTTGTTTTGAACCAAAGCATTCTGCTATCAAATTAGCAACGAAAATTCAACAATTTATGCTCACAAATACGGTAAAAGCTAGGCTCACGATTTTTCGTTGAAATCGAATCAAGCAAAAGGTTAAAAACCGAATCGAATCTCGAATCGAATTTACTTCCCGATTAGTACCATGCCATCGTACTAGTGTTGCCTATCCCCTAGGTGAACCCAAAGTAGCAATATGAGTATTAGACTATTTAGTACCATTAAACGACAAATATAAATAGATGCACCTATTTCTTGTTTCTAAAAGGTTTCGTGAGCTTTATTCAGCCAATGGTATTGCGTGTAGAAATCTCGGGTTGGACTTGTGCATGGTCCCGATGTTCAATGTATTTTTTATTAATATTAAAACCGTATAGGGAGGGGTTCTGACCCGTTGACAATCCAATTACAAGAAACCTATTGCAATGAATGGATCACTACCACAATGAGTTGTGACGTATTCTGTTCTTAACCCTTTACCTAACCTGAAAAGCAGACGACACTTGCAAAAAAAATTCTTGAATAACTAATTTTTTTCATTTTTTGTCTCAAAAACATAGGTTATGACCCCTCGTTGGAACGAGCTCGACGAGCTCGTTCCAACGAGGGGTCATAACCTATGTTTTTGAGACAAAAAATGAAAAAATAATGAAAATTAATTGGCGATTTTTGAGAATAGCGCTGGCTGGTTTGGCCGTTACGTTTGGTAAAGGGTTAATACCCAGGAGGTGACAACTCGTCCCGCAGTTATCTCAACAATAGGAACTAGATTCAAACGACTCTTCCCCAGGTATCACCAAGGTGGTCGAAGAAAAAGCCATACCTTGTCTCCTGAGTGATACAAGGCATTATTTGCAATGCTTTGGCATCAATGGCGGACTTGGCAAAAACAGTTGCCGGGAAACGAACAGGGTGGGGGAGCGGACCCGGACAAAATTTAAAATTTTCGAACCGGAAGAACGCTGCTCCCTTGCATCTGAGCGATCAGTGGCAGTCCACACAGAAGGCATTTTCGATGGCATCCTTGTATTATCTTTGTCGCTCATTTAGCTTGGCAAAATTGTTGCGACAAAGGATACTGCGGACCCATCAGGCCGAACATAGTTCGGCCTAGTGAGAGAAAATTTTGATTTTTTGAACCGACGGAACTGTTTTCTTGCATCTGACCATCAATGGCAGACGACACTGATGCTATGTCGAAATTCCCTCTATGTAGAATGCATTTCGGTAAACCGAGAGTCTATGCAATCAGATCCAATTCGCCTATTGATAATTTTCATGAAATTTCATGCGCCAACAGGTGGTGGGTTGCATAAATTTTGGGGACTGGGTGGGGGTGGGGGTGGGGGTACCAATCTGGGGAGGGAGTACACCGAGAAATTCCCCGGTGGCGCATACCGCCAGTCCGCTTCTGTTTGGCATTGCTGATGGTGTCTTTCTTCCACTCAAGGGACGATATTTTGGGTAAACTGAACGTAACGCGATGTCCTCGAGGTGTCACCTTCAAATAGTCGACAATAAAGACATGTATGAAATCCAAAACTCTCGCGTATTCGAATTTGGAAAGATTCGAAATCGAATTGAATCTCGAACGTTCGCCATGACCTATTAAAAGCCCACCACATTGTCCTCTAGCCAGAAATATTAACCCCTTGAACCCCCGAGGCCTTTTTCCGGCCCAGTAACATGATATTTCATAATTTCATTAAGTGGGTGGACTTTTGGGTGAAGGTGTTATGTAGACCAATCAAAATTTTCACCGTGCAGCCCCAAGGCTGAAGTTGAAAATATTAATTGGTCTATCCTAAATAAAGAATATGGACTCTTCCCGTTGGTGCCATTGAACTGATATGGACTATACACTAGGGCGCAAAGCGGTTAATACTGATTTTGAGCATGCTATTTTTCTGTTTTGAACACGAGCAATACGAACTGGTCCTTGCAGGTTAATCCCTCAGACTAGTAAATGCAAGAAAGTTGACACATAGTCCTCCAGTTAGACTTAATTAGAAACGCACGCCTGCATATCTTGGGCAAAAAGGAGATTTGCACCGAGAAGGAGACTCTCAGCACAGAGAGTACGTAGGTTGATTGTACAGTGATTATTATTATTATTTTTTGGCTATGTAACACAATTCAAGTTATTGTCTTGGATAAGTCAAATTCTGTGAGAGCTTGGCGTTATGTGAGTCAGTTTGAGCGCATCAGGTGTCTAATCCGATGGACGACTCTCAGTTCCTAAAGATTAAGATCTTGTTTAATGCTGAATACATTTCTTCTTGACGAAAATTTCGCGTTTTCCTTTTTTTGTCTCCAGGGGCGATTATCAGGCCCGACCACTTCCAGACGAGATTTGACAGCTTTAACCAGAATGATGTGATACCTCTTAGATGTTTCCATTTCTGCGAATACTAGATGCTTGTACGACAGAGCTTGGCAATCCTTCAAATACTCGTATCAACTCACGGCATGTGGTTCCGCTTTCCTTTGCCAATTTACCAATTGGAAGGTCATGTACTTTTTTCGCGGCCTCGATAGTGTCGACTTACTTAAACGGTAGCATTTACATCCAGAGACTCTTTGACGTTATATAACCAGTAGACAAGTGTGTGGTCCAGCGGTTGGTGGGAGGGGATTCACCGGTCGTACTCTGGTCGCTCAACCCGCGGTCCGATCACCATCGAGTTGTTATCAAGGCTTCTTCAATCCCTTCGTTCCCTTTGTTCATCGCATTATGAGGCTACATTATTTTCTGCTGCATTCCTTGTGGGTTTTTTTCTGATTTGTCAGTGTTGGGGAACTCACAGTATCCAGATCCCACGGGGAACATAGTCATGCCATATTGATGACTGGAGTTCAATCATACAACGCGCGCGCCACGATGCCATATGTTCGGTAGCGGCCGTCTGAAAACATTTCCCCGCGTTCGTCCTGCGGCTTGCTCCATGTTTCTTTATCATTAGCGTTGTCTCCCCTGTTAGTGACCAATTGCACTTGCAAGACATGGGAGCACGGGTACGCTGGCTATGTACTCGTGGTATGGAATGGAGTGAGTTTCGACCCGATGTTATCAAATGACGAATGAAGGACGACCTTGCTTTTCTGTTTTCATATCTTCCACACTGTAATATTGTTTGGTCGTCAAATTAATCTGTGTGAAATACACAGACAAATGTTTTTGTATGATTTCTTTTTCTTTGTTTTTTTCTTCTTCTTCTTCTCTTCTTCTTCTTTTTCTCTTTCTTCTTCTTCTTCTTCTTCTTCTTCTTTCTTCTTCTTCTTCTTCTTCTTCTTCTTCTTCTCCTTCTTCTTCTTCTTCTTCTTCTTCTGTCTTCTATGCACTTTCTTTTCCGAACGATAACTCGAAAACGAATTATCCTATCTCGCTGATTTTTTTTCATACCGATAGACAACCCACAATACTCGGCACATATGTTTTTCAAATTCCTGAAACAACGGTGCGTCCATAGGGTTGTTTTGAAAGTGGATCACGTCAGTATCTCAGTATCTGAGGCTTGGTATGATCTGTGAACCTGGTACCAACACCAAATGAGTTGACACTCAATGGAGGTTCAAAATATGGGTCAAGGTCCCCGAGGTCATCCAGGGGTCATTCAGTGCATTTTTCAGTATTGCTGCAAATCACATCTTTTGACCCCCCCCCCCCTCCCCCCTCCCCGATGCATTCCCGAAGCTCATACATTCATTTTTAGACTGAAAAGTAGGCGTGGCCAAAAATATTGAAGTGGGTCACGCGCATATCTCATTCATGGTATGATGTATGTACCTGGAAACAACACCAAATGAGACGAAACTCAATGGAGTTTCAAAATTTGGGTTAAGGGAACTAAGGGCACACACAGGTCACCGAGTGTATTTTTCTGAATTACTGGAAATCGCAGTTTATGACCCTCTAATACATTGCTGAAGTTCATCCATGTATCTTTACACAAGTGGGCGTAGCCAGACATTTTGAAGGTGGGACACACTTATACCTCAGGCATGATATCACCGATGACCTGTGACCGATTCCGAATGAGGCGAAACTCAATGGAGGTTCAAAGTATGGACCAAGGTCACTGAGGTCACCCAGGGGCGATTGAGTGCATTTTCAGAATTGTTGGAAATCATATTTTACGAACCCTAATGCATTGCAGAAGTTCGAACATGTATTTTTATACTCAAAAAATGGGGGGGGGGGGGGCAAAATGTTGTATGCGGGTCACTCTCATATTTCAAGCATGGTATGACCTGTTGACCTAGGACCAACAACAAATTTGTCAAAACTCAATTGAAGTTCAAATATACGTCAACGTCACTGGGGTCACACAGGGGTCATTGAGCACATTGTTCATACATGTATTTCCACACTCAAACAAAGGGGCGGGGGTAAAAGTATTAGTAGGTCATGCTGATATCTCATGCATGGTATGATGTATGGTCCTGCGACCAACAATAAATGAGTTGAAACTTGAGGGAGGTTAAATATATTGATCAAGGTCACTGAGGTCACGCAGGAGCATTGAGCGGAAGTTCTCAAAAAATTGGGCGGGGGACAAAAGTTTTGAAAGTACGTCACACTCATATCTCAAGCATGATATGACATATGGACAACACCAAATGAGTCGAAACTCAATGGAGGTTCGATATATGTGTCAGCGTCTCTGGAGTCACATAGGGGCCATTGAAGACATTATTCAGAATTGCTGGAAATTTCATTTTATGACGTCCCCAATGCAGCGTCGAAGCTAATAATTTGGGACGAGTTCACTGGGGCACGCAAGTCTTATAAAGTGCATTTTTCAGAATTGCTTGAAATTTCATTTTGTAGCCTCAGTGCATTTCTGAAGTACATACATGTATTTTTCTCTCAAAAAAGAGGACAGAGTGAAAAATACCCATTGCCCTTTATGGAACACTTTTAATGCTGTGGCCCGAAGTTATTTCTGGTTTCTTGCAAAATGTTATCAGAAAGCTGTAGGAAAATCTTTAAACGCTGTTGACGAAAGCCTATTTCTGACTTCATTGAAGATATTTTATTCTCGAAAAAAGTCCCACACATTCCCTTACTATATAATTTAATTAGATGTTTTTACCATTTTCAAACAGACTCGAACTTATTGGTCACAGTAAATTCTGTTTCTCTTGTTTACCTAGAATTTACTGGCATGGGACAATGTCAGAGAAAGGGCAACAGAGGAGGTGCGGAAACACACCAATCAAGATATTTAGTCTGTATGTAACACTTCGACTATTGTCTGTGTACGGTTTGTTTTTCTTTTTTTCTCACTCCCATTCTTCTTCTTCTTTTTCTTCTTCTTCTTCTCTAATTCTTCTTCTTCTTCTCCTTAGGTCGTTGATTTATGAAATTCTGATACACAGTCATTAGTACTCGGTCACCTATATTTTTCAATTTTCGGGGGGAATACGGGGCGTCCCTAGGGGTGTTTTAAAAGTGGGCCACACTCATATCTCAGAATTGGTATGACGTATGGAACTGGGTCCAGCACAAAATGAGACGACACTCAATAGAGGCTCTAAATATGGGTCAAGGCCTCTACGGTCACCCAGGGGTTATTGCATACTTTTTGATAATTGCTGGAAATCGCATTTTATGACCACCCCCCCCCCCCCCCCCACACACACACACACACACACACACGCGCGCATACGATGCATTCCCAGACTCCATACATGTTTTTGTTACATTCCAAGAACGTTGGCGAGACCAAAAATATTGAAAGTGGCTCACCCTCATATCTCAAGCATGGTATGACGTATGGACTTGGGACCAACCCCAAATGAGTCAAAACTCAATGGAGATTCAATATATGTGTCAGCGTCTCTGGAGTCACACAGGTGTCATTGAAGACATTTTTCAGAATTGCTGGAAATTTCATTTTATGACGTCACCAATGCAGCGCCGAAGTTCATATATGCATAATTACACTCCTTAACTGGGCGGGGGCCAAACATTTTGAAAGTGGGTGACGCTCATATTTCAAGCATGGTTGGGCGTATGGACTTCTGACCAATACCAAATGAGGCGAAATCGAATGGAGGTTCAAAATATGGGTCAAGCTCAAAGAGGTCACCCAATGGGTCATTGAGTGTATTTTTAAGGATTGCTGGTTTTCGCAGTTTTGACCCTCTAACTCAGTACAGGTTTTTTTTTAAAACTCAAAAAAGTGGGCAGGGTCAAAAGTATTGAAAGTGGGGCACGCTCATATCTCAAGCATGGTATGACATATAGACCTGGGACCAACACCAGATGAGTCGAAACTCAATGCCGGGTCAAAATATGGGTCAACGTCACTGGGGTCACATAGAAATAATTGAGCACATTTTTCGAATTGCTGGAAATTGCAGTTTATAACCCCTTAATTCATGACTGAAGTTTATACATGTATTCTTATACTCAAAAGATGAGTAGGGCCAAAACTTGTCAAAGTGCGTCACGCTCGTATCTCAAGCATGGTATGACCTATGGATTTGGTACCAACACCTAATGAGTTCAAACTCAGTGGAAGTTCAATATATGGGTCATGGTCACTGAGTTCACCCATAGACCATTGAATTCATTTTCAGAATTGCTGGAAATCGCCTTTTATTACCCCCTAATGCACTGTTCAAGTTCATACATGTACTTTGTATTCAAAAATGTGGGTGGGGGCCAAAAAGTTTGGAAGTGAGTCACACTTATATCTCAAACATGGTAGGGTCTATGAACCTGGTACCAACACCTTATGAGTTGAAACCCAATGAAGGTTCAGCATATCGGCCAAGATCACGGAGATCACCGAGAGGCTATAAATTTATTTTTCAGAGTTGCTGGAAATCGCACTTTATGCCCCATTGCATTGCAGAACTTCACACGGGTATTTTTGTACTCAAAAAAGTGGGCAAGGCCAATATTTTGAAAGTGGGTCATGCTCATATTTCAAGCATGAAATGACATATGAAACTGTGACCAACAGAAAGTGAGTTTAAACTTCATGGACGTTTAAAATATTGGTCAAGGTCACCGCAGTCATCGTGGTGTCATGGTGTGTACATTTTTTTAGAATTACTGGACATTGAAAGTGGGTAACACTCATATCTCAAGCATGGTATGACATATGGACTTGGGACCAACACCAAATGAGTCCAAACTCAATGGAGGTTCCAGAAATGGGTCAAGGTCACTGAGGTCATCCTGAAGTCTATCAGCACATATTTCAGAATTGCTGTTAATAGCATTTTATCACTCAACCAATGCAGCGCCGAAGTTCCTACATGCAGTTGTACATTCCTCAATTGGGTGGGATCAAAAAAAAATATTGAAAGCGGGTGACGCTGATACTTCAAGCATGGTATGACGTATGGACTTGGGACCAACACCAAATTAGTCGAAACTCAATAGAGACTCAAAATATGGATCAAGATCACTGAGGTCATCCAGGGGTCACTGAGTGCATTTTTTCAGAATTGCTGGAATCGCATTTTAGACCCCCCCCCCCCCCTCTCCCCCTCTCCAACGCATTCCCAAAGTCCATACATGTGTTTTTTTATACTCAAAAAAGTGGGCAGGGTCAACAGTAATGAAAGTGTGTAATGCTCATATCTCAAGCATTGCATGGCATATGAACATAAGACCAACACCAAATGAGTCGAATCTCAATGCCGGTTCAAAATATGGGTCAGCATCACTGGGGTGACACAAGGGTCATTGAGCAAGTTTTTCAGAATTGCTGAAAATTGCAGTTTATGACCCTCTAATGCATTGCAGAAGTTCATACATGTATTTTTATCTTTTAAGTGGATGGGGCCAAATATTTTCAAAGCGAGTCACACTCATATCTCAAGCATGGTATGGCCTATGGACCTGGTACCAAAACATAATGAGTTGAAACCCAACGGAGGTTCAAAAAATGGATCAATGCCACTGACTTCACCCAGCGGCCATTGGATTCATTTTTCAGAATTGCTAGAAATCGCATTTTATTCCCCCGATGTATTGCTGAAGTTCATGCGAATATTTTTATTCTCAAAAAAGTGGGCGGGGGCAAATTTTTAAAATGACCTACAGTTAAAACTGGAAGTCCTGTCACGAACAGTGCGCTTATCTAGGCTTAATTCCGCGTTGCAATTGCCATATCGAATGGCATCCAAGGCACAGCAGGTTCTCTTAGTTACTCATAGCAAACACATGCAATTTTTCTGCCAATGGACCTCCGGGTTACCCGGAGGTTCATTGGCTGAAACATTGCCTGTGCACAGGCCATATGTACAGAATTTGATAGCTTTACTTGGGCCATAACGCGTACATTAACGCGCATATCAACGTGCTATTTGTGCGCATTTCATGACAGGACTTTTAGTTTTAACTGTATGGACCTGATCAACAGTGGTGGCATTGTGTGCATTTAATCAGACTTGTTGGAAATCACATTTTATGACCCCCTGATGCCGCGCCGAAATTCACATTTTATGACCCCTGATGCCGCGCCGAAATTCATACATCTATTTTTATACTCAAAAAAGTGGGCGGGGTCCAAAGTATTTAATCTGGTTCACGCTCATATCTCAAGCATGGTATGACGTATGGACTTCGACTAACACCAAATGAGTGAGAACTCAATGGAGCTTCAAAACACAGGTCAAGGTCACTGAGGCCATCCTGGGGTCATTGTCAGAATTGCTGGAAATCAATTTTTTTACCCCTTAATGCACTGTTGTAGTTGATATATGCATTTTTATATTTAAAAAAGTGGGTGGAACCAAAAATTTTGAAATGGTGTCACGCTCATATCTCAAGCATGCTATGACCTGTGGGCCTGGGACCAACATCAAATGAGTCAATACTCAATGGAGGTTCCAAATATGGGTCGAGATCACTGAGATCAACCAGCGACGGGGGGGGGGGGGGGACCACTGATTGCATTTTAAAGACTTGCTGGAAATTTCTTTTTATGACCCCATAATGCACTGTGGGAGTTCATACATGCATTTTTATATTCAACAAAGTAGGTGTGCCAAAAAATATCCATTTCTGATTAGTTTACAGAACACTTTGAATGCTGTGCACAGAAATTATTTATGGTTTCTTGAAAAAAATTATTAAACGCTGTTTACGAAAACTCATTTCTAATTTCTTTGGAAAAATTTTGCTCCCGAAAATAAATCTCCATAAATTCTCTTTCTGTATTATTCAGTTCTGATGCTTTCACCATTTTCACACAGACTCGAATTTATAGGTAGCAGTAAATTCTGTTTCTCTACTTCTAAATTTATTTTGAAATCGCGGAGTCAGATAGTCAGAAATGTCGCTACAGCCCAGGCGGACATCGCTTCCTTCCGTGTTGATGAGTCCCATCTATGGGACACTGGCGATGGACTCTATTTAAATACGTTTTTGAAGCCGTTTCTTTTCTCTGATAAAACGGTTTTGAGAGAAGGTTTTTGATTCCGGTCAAGATCTGGTTCTTTCTGGCTGCGAATGTTCCTTCGGTTTCATTGGATTTAACCCTTTACCTAATGTAACGGCCAAAACCGGCCAGCTCTAAAAATCGCCAAATAATTGACATTATTTTTCACTTTTTTGTCTCAGAAACACAGGTTATAACCCCTCGTTGGAACGAGCTCGTCGAGCTCGTTCCAACGAGGGGGTCCGAACCTATGTTTTTGAGACAAAAAATGAAAAAAATGAGTTATTCAAGAATATTTTTGTGGGTAAAGGGTTAATATATTGCGCAAATAATATTGCTTTGGTTCGCTTATTGCTCCTCTCCAGTGACAGATTCTTCTTTGCAATTCATTAGAATTCTTTACCATCAGCTCAAGCCGAGAGGTCCTCGGTTCGAATCCCACCTTAGGCAACCGCGCTGTGTCCTTGGACAAGACACTTCACCCCATTGCCCACGTGGGGGCACGGTGGCATTGTATACTAAGGCGTACTGCACGTCGATGGTGCAACTGCCTTCAACCAATACTAACCCTGCTTGTGTGGAGTTGGTATGTTGGGGAGCTGACAGTTGCTCTCCGTTGTTCGGTGGTTCTCTCCGGGTACTCCGGCTTCCTCCACCCGTAAAACTGTCATGGTCATGATTAGCCATTGTGCAGAGATATGTGGCCTTAAACATCAATAAATAAATACATAATATACCGTCAGCTGTATTTGTTCTCACTCTGCCTTTTCCTTCCATTGACAGATTATCATTATTCATTTTACTTATTAAAACCATTAACAAATTTAGATTTTTCTATATCATAAGAGCAATTATCGATGAAAAACTCATAAACAATAATAAAAAGCCTACCTACTGACTCAATTTTTCCTGGCATGAAACCATAACCACACTTTATCTCTCTTGGTCTAGTGGAGCCTCGGGGAGTAAAGCAAATTGTTGGGTGAAAAATATACAGAACATAACAAGTGTTTGAATTTGGCGCGTATTTTGCCTCAAATTATGAATGGAGGATAAACATGGACCTCCACCATTCACGTGTTGTCTTAAACTCGCTCAATTCAAACACAAGTTGTGTTGTGTGTTTATTCCACATAGCCGAGTCCATGCAAACAAATTAATTTTAGTGACATAAATGTGCTAAATGAATGCATTAGACGCAGATCTGTTTCAAAATTTTGGAAATTTCGGCCAGTATTTTAATGATGATGTAATCAACACTTCTCTTTTGAGTCAACGTTAACTAATGCCGGCTTGAATTCTGTTGGAGCGATATCCATGTTTGTTTTCAATTGACTGTAATCCATTGAATATATTGTGTAAGAATTAATAAGTGTGGAATAAAATTCAGTGGCTTTTCTTATTCACATTTGTTCAAATAAGAACTATCAAGGTTTTTCTGAAAAACTTTACAGATGGGGCTGAATATCGCTCTGCCTCACAACTCGTTTTATAAAATATTCCAGATGCACATTGCGTTCTGGATTTATTCCACATCCACCCCCCAGAAAACATTTTGCGCAATCGAATTCCCACAGTTGTATTATTTCGTCCGTGCACGTCGCGTTTTGGTAAAAAAGGGTAACGTAAATTACGTCAGGGACTACGTCATTCCCAAAAGTTTCGGAAAATGAAGTTTTTTCGAGAATAAATTTTGGGTGAATTATATGCAGTATTAAAGCTGAAATTCGGAAAGTCTGATGCAGATCACACAAGAGGAAGGATGTGGAATAAACATAGAAGGCAACTCGCATCTGGATTGAGTCTGTTTTTATCGAACTCGTTGTGGGGGCGTAAAGCCACACACCACTCAGGCCTTTCAGGCCCTCGCTGTGCATATCCGCACGCCTTCACAACTCTTTCGATGATATAGTTACGAACCAGATGAGAGTAGCGTTCATGCAATTTATTTGTTTTTGACAGGGACGTGACTAGAGGTTTCCGATTGGGGGTGTAGGGTAGTGAATTTCTAACTAGGGAGAGGGACCAGGCGGGGAACCCCCTTCCCGGTCCCTCCCCCTAGTTGGAAATTCACTTCCGAGAAACATTTTGAAAATGAAGCCATAAAAGTGGGCATAAAATCGATTTTTGTAAGTGAAATGCCAACACATTTATGATAGAATTATCAGGTTATTATTATTTGGTATTATTCTGGGAATTGAATATGTGCTAAACAAATGCACAAGCTGAGAAATTTGAGCAATTCCTGAATTTACACTGTCCTAACATTAAATCAGATCTTATGCAGGAATGATCATTTTTCGATGTTTTATCATTTTTAACTGTGAATGATGGAATTAACTCAGGATAACGATTTTACATGATGTGATTTCTTGAAGTGCATGTCGAGGATGTTTTATTTTATTACGATAGGTAAGGTACTATAGAAATCTCGTACCGATTGACATCATGCATACTTATGAAGTTCGATATTGCGAACACTGTATTTGCAAATGTATTTGCAAATAGTAACAGTTGGAATTTTTGCCGATTTGAAACCGAGTTGGAATTTTGGGAAGTAAAGGAGACATCTCTAAAATCCAAATAAATGGAATTTCCAACTACTAGTGGCTTGCCCTCCGACTTTCCAACTATAGGAGCTTTTGGCCAGGATTGATTAGTGGAGTGACCCCCCCCCCCCCCTCCACCCCTCTGTCGCCATGTCCCTGGTTTCTGATATTGCAAGAAATCTATTCTCTTAACACTTTGAACCCGAAAGGACGCCTTATCAGGCCTGTATTGTGATACGACCACAATTCATGAAGTAGATAATTACTGAGTTCACTTGTACAGTTAAAACCAGAAGTCCTGTCACGCAAAGTGCGCTTATCTAGGCTTAATTGCGCGTTGGAATTGCGCGCGATTGCCATATCGAATGGCATCCAAAGCACGGCAGGTTCTCCTGGTTTCTCATAGCAAACACATGCAATGCTTCTGCCAATCCATTGGCTGAAACATTGCTTGTGCACAGGCCATATGAACAGAATTTGATAGCTTTACTATGGCCATAACGCGTACATTAACGCCCAGATCAACGTGCTGTTTGTGCGCATTTTATGACAGGACTTCTAGTTTTAACTGTATGGCAGCCCCAAAGCTGCACGTTGACAATATTGATTGGGCTTCCTCCAAGTAACGAATATAGACTCTACCAATTGATGATTCTGTACTGGCATGGAATATACCACGAGGATTCAAAGGGTTAACGGTGTCGATTTACCAAATAGATAGAACACAACGCGCATCTGGATCGCGACTATTTTTATTAGCCGAGTGGCAGAGGCGTAGGGAAGTATGCACGAAGAACAGAAAAGCCCGAGTTGTGTTTGACCTTACGCCTCAACAACCAGTTCGATACAATGTGTCTCGTACGTGTGTTGCGTTCTATGTTCATTCCCCACCCTCCCCCTGGTGTGATCAGCATTTTCTTTAAAACTGGAATATAATCTGCCGAAATTAATCCCGGAAAAAATACCCATTTTCCGATACTTTTGGAAATGATGTTAGCCCCGACGTAATTTACGTTACTTTTCCGTGACTGAAGCTCCGTATACAAAGTGCGTTGAATATGGATGGATTTATACAACTGTAGGAAGTCGACTACATAAAATGTTTTCTGGAGTAATAAAAATGGATATGGAGTAAATAGCTAGAACGCAATGTGCATCTGGATCTAAAATATTTTATCAAACGAGTTATGAGGTGGAGGGACATTAAGCCCAATCCGTAAAGTGCTTGTGAAGATCATTATATTTCCCATTTTAACAACTATGAATAACGATGACCAAAGTATTTTTCTCCACGCTAATTAATTTATTTTACGTTGCTCTCGGTGACTGATGCGCGTTGTCTAAGGATGAAATTACACAATTGCAGAAATTTGATAGTACAAAATGTTTTCTGGGGAATGGTTATGAAATGAAATAGTTTAGACAGTCTCATGTTACATGCTTCGGGTTCCTCCTTACGCCTTGTGTTTTATCATATTATTGACATTCCCTGATCCGGAGAAATAATTTTTCTTAAATAAATAGTCAGCTTGGGATAGGAAGTATTCTTTTCCAGGTGTTTGATGGGACAAAACGAGTCATTGCCTACAGTTAAAACTAGAAGTCCTGTCATGAAAGGCACACAAATAGCACGTTGATATGCGCGTTAATGTAGGCGTTATGGCCCAAGTAAAGCTATCAAATTATGTACATACGGCCTGTGCACAAGCAATGTTTCAGCAAATGGACCTCCGGGTAACCCGGAGGTCCATTGGCAGAAACATTGCATGTGTTTGCTGCTAGTAACCAAGAGAAAACCTGCCGTGCTTTGGATGCCATTCGATATGGCAATTGCGGGCAATTCCAACGCGCATTTAAGCCTAGATAAGCGCACTATTCGTGACAGGACTTCTAGTTTTGACTGTTTGCTAGCCGGGTTTATTCCAAAAGTGGGATTAATTACTGTACCACATGGAAGGAACTATTGGCTGTGGTATACTTCACCAAGCATTTTTGGTCACATCTTTATGATGGAAGACGGATTCTTGTCAAAAGCTGATGCTGCTGTGGGTGTCAGGGTGCTGCGTTGGTTAATGAATTTTAAGAACATCGAGGGTCAGCTTGATCACTGGTTTGAACAATTAGCAATGTTCAATTTTGAGATTGAACATCGACCAGGACTCGTTCTTAACAACCTAGCTGCTCTGTGGAAATGCTGAAAGTGTATTCATAAGTTCTGGTAGGGTTTCCAGATGTACATAAAGGTTTCGCATTTTTTATTCGGCCCCATGTGGCTCCCGTAGAGCCCCTTTTGTCGTTAGAGAATGGGTTTCCGGCAAAAGGCTCCTACGGTTTTTAATTCGAAATGCTGAAAGTGTGTTCATATGTTCAGATACGGTCTCTAGATGTGCATAAAAGGTTTCATATTTTTGATTCGGCCCCATGTGGCACGCTTAGCGCCACTTTTGGCGTTAGAGAATAGGTTTCCAGCGAAAGACTCCAAGGGGCTTTAATTTGAAACTTTGAAAATGTGTTCATATGTTTGTTTAGGTAAAGTCTCTAGATGTGCAAAAGGGTTTTGGATTGTTTTATTCGGCCCCATGTGGCGCAACGTTTACGATTCCGGGGTGTCACTTATTATGAGAGAATCGGTTTTCGGCCAATTTAGGTCTCTAGATAAATAAAAAATAAATACAGTTTAGAGCCACGAATCCATAACATTGCGCCTTCAGGCTTTACAATGCTCTGCTGCTATATTGTACATGTATTATAAAGTTGATACAAAGTTAATGAACACCGAAAGCGCGGGCGAAAAGGTGAGTTTTTAGTGCCTTTTTTAAGCTTTCAAGCGTCTGAGGTGCCTTTAAGTGATCGGGCATCCTATTCCAAAGAGTGGGGCTATCCACGGAAAACACCCGACCGCCTGCCTTTACAATGACGCCTGATTTGGATATTAGGGAGTTCGAAGCTGTTGAACGGAGGAGTCAAGATGGTACACGGAATTGTCAAGACCCCAACTAGTTGCCCGGCATCGCTATGCTCCTAAATCATCCAAGTACTATGCAAAAAGAATCAGGGAAAGGATACACTTGTGCTTGAACCCTATCTCCACACACACCCGGTTACATACCTGGACGAATTTCGCTTTGCACATTTTAAAAAAAGTACTCCAAGTCCTTGATTCAGAGTCGTCTCCACGCAGCACGGAAAGTTTGACAATAACAAAGTCTCGTTACCGAGTGGAAAACAGATAATCACGGAATACACGTGTTAGCCAACAAACTAGAGATGGGCTGCATACCGAAAAACCGAACCGATACCGATATCATGGGGATGCCCGAAAAACTGAACCAAACCAATCATTGAATACCGAAACCTGTATTTTCAAGTTCTCCTACATTTGCTATTTATAAGACATTGTTGAGGTTTGGAAACATTTGCATTTAAAGGCTTGGGCAATTGTTCTGGATTTCCACTACACTACAACCTATACGCGCCCAATTGGTTAGCAGTGATTTCTAGTCAAGTCTTGGCTGCCTGTTAAGGCAGCCGAAACGTGACTAGAAATCACTGCTTGGGTGATTTGTTAATTGTAAGCAGAGTCGTAGGACCTTCTAATGGCGGCTTATTAAGGGCCACTGCTCTGAGATAGCAAAATATCTGGGAATCTAAAGGTTAAGGTGTGTTTGGAACAAGTCATAAAATTACTGTAGATGTTATTTGGTGATGTTGCCAATGTTGAGCTCATTGGCAGTGGTATTTGCTTCTGACAAATTGCCACATCACTTTACAGATGCTAATGGTTGATTTCAGTTAGTTATTTTCAGTTATACATTGAAAATACAATTCTGAAAATACAACTGTAAAAGTGTTATAGTATTGGCTCCAGGAAGAAGTGTGTTTAGAGGATTATTATTTTGGTCCTCGAACAGGATATTGTTCCTCAAATTAACGATGTGTTGTCAAACACAGGTCCACAGAGGTCAAAGCTAATGCATGCACGGGCGCACGCTCGCACGCTCGCACGGAAGCACGCACGCACGCACGCACGCACGCACCTCATCCGTTAACTTTTGAAACGTTTCTTCTTCAAAACCGCTGGGCCAAATTCAAACATATATACATCTTTGGAGTATATCCTTTTTATTTTGTCAAATAAAGCAGCTGCCATCTTCAGGTTGTGGTTAATGCCCCAAAGACCTACAAATCTTTAAAAATTTTCTCATGAACCACATAGAGAATGCCTTTATATTTGGAATGGAGCTTTCTTTCGTGTTGAAGATTGACGTTTGTTCAAGGGAAATTTGTAGGTCAATGTTGGAGCTCTCTGTGGGACCATACCCATTTTGAGTTCCATCCAAAATTTGTATTTCAAGAACCAATGGGCTGTTTTGAACCAAATTTGGCGTGTAGAATAATTGGGTAACAAATGCGTCATTGATGCCCGAAAACTTTTTTTCACAGCACCGTGGGAACCTCAGGAGCTAAAAATAGAAAACATTCAAATGCATATTTTCTACTCAAAGTTTGCTAAGCACCAAGTATATCCAACTACCTGTTTTACGCTTCAGCTGAAATATTGTTATGAAAAGTGTATATATTTTTTATTTAATTATATCTTTAATGATTTAAGTACAGAAATTAAGATTTTGTTTGTGTTTGACATTATTTTTTAGCTACTGAATACGACAACCATGGAAAATAGATATTATTGGTAAAAAAGGAAATTGTTCAAGTTTGCCAAAAAGTTGACGGAGCGAACTGGTATGGGTTCAGTATCGAGTATGAGACCCGTTACAGTTAATTACAGCTTGACAACGCCTTCTCATGATCCCAATCAGGTTCCTGGTGGTCCTTTGTGGGATGTTGTTCCATTCTTCGACCAGCATGGCACCAAGCTCCTGAACACTTCTTGGTTGGACTGGACGGACTGAAATTACACGCTGCAACTCATTCCAGACATGTTCGATTGGATTGAGGTCAGGGGATCTTGCTGGCCAGTCCATACGCTTAATTCCCTCCCTCTGTCGGTACCTCGGACGGCATGGGCAACATGAGGACGGGCATGATCGTCCATCAGAATGAATCTATCACCCACTGCACCTGCATACAGTCTGACGTGGGCATCCAGGATCTCATCAATATACCGCTGTGTAGTCAATGTACCACGGTCAAGGACACAGAGCTCTGTACATCCATCCCTGCTGATGCCGCCCAGACCATTACTGACCCTCCACTATTGCGGTCATGCTCAGCAGTGTTGGCTGCATGGAATCTCTCTCCTGGTCTTCTCCATACCCTAGAACACCTGTCTGTGTTGTCTTGGCATTACCTTGACCCATCTGTAAAAAGGACAGGTCGCCAATCTTCTCTGGTCCTTCCAACGTGATCCATGGCCCATTCATATCGTGCATGGCGGTGGTTCTGGGACAGCTGAATGAGAATACATGGTCTTCTCGATCGGAGACCACCTTCGTGCAACCTTGCCCGGATAGTCTGCGTCGGAACATTTATCCCGGATGCATTCTGAAGGCCACTGCGAAGCTGGGTTGCTGTTGCAAATCGGTTCCTACTGGCCTGGATGATCAAAAACAGGTCTTCATCTGCAGATGTCTCCCTGTCCCTGCCACCACCATTCCGTCTTACTGGTGTGTCATACTGCTGAAATCTAGCTCAGGCTCTGGTGATCAGCGTATGGTACACACCAAGGGCTTCACCAAGCCGACGATGCGTAGCCACTTGCTCCACCATCCCAAAAGCCCGCCACATTTCTGCTTCAGACAAATGTCTTCTTATATTTGCATTCGCCATATTCAATCATTAAATCACAAGGGTTTGTGTTGAAATGAAGATTGAATACATGTCATTTACATGTAGACATCATGAAAATCAAGGGGCACATGCTTTCCGTGACTGTCACGAAAAGTCTGCCTGTCAAGAGAGCTAATGTAAACACTGGGGACCATCTTTATACATTCCTTAATCATATCCACCAAAAATATCGCAAATATGTCACAAGCAAATTTCACAGTGATGTGTCAAATATGTGGTGCTTAGCCAACTTTGAGTAGTATATTTCTTAAACCGCACGGAACAGTGAACTGTTATTTGGTATGAAGCATCCTCATGACCAGCAGAAGTAGAGTGGGGTGGTAAACAATTGCCATCGGCCGGGTCAGTGTGTTCTGTTGGGGGCATCGAAAAACGCAAAAATTAAAAAGAAATTCTTCCTCAGAATCACTGTCCGAATCTTTTGATATTTGGTACACAGCATCCATGGATGGGAGGCGGGGGCAGATACAGGTGTGTTCAAATTGAGCCCATATTGATACACGAGACCGAGTCTTAACTTAGGGCAATATGGGGAATACACTTTAAAAACCCGCGTCTCCAGAACAACTAGTCAGAATCTGTTATTATTTGGTATACCTCGTTATTACGAGAGTCAGATCAAGTTTGTTAAAATCAAGACGCTAAGTTAATATTTGGGTTTCCATCGAATTTTAACTTATGGGGAATAATCTTTAAAAATCTTCTTCTTCGAGCCACCAGTCAGAATCCTTTCATATTTGTTATACAACATCTCTAGTGGTGGGGGTGGGTGGGGGGGGGTGAAGGGTGCAGATTCAAGTTTGTTCAAATCGGGTCTGTGAGTTAATATTTGGGCTCTTTAGAGTGCAATATGAGAAAATGTCTTTAAAAATCTTGTTTCATATTTGGTATGCAGCTTCCTTGAGTCCAGTGGAATCAGATGAACAAAAAATGATATCGGTTTTGTCATGGGGTGCCGTATGGGGATGCCCATTTTAACACTGTTGGCGATGGTAAAATGCTGAGTCATCACCTGTCTTGTACTCCTCAACTAATTTGTAACTTACCTTCCTCTTTAAAACCACTGGGCCAAATTCATTTTTTTTGCGCAGGCTATCTTTGGAGCATACAATTTCTACTCTGTCCAATTGAAGCTGCTGCCATCTTTAGGCTGGGGTTAATGCACAAAAAAGCCTAAAATAATTTAAAATCTTCTTCTCATGAAACATCTCAGATAATGTTTGGATATTTGGTATGGGACTTCCTTTGGTGGCGAAGATCAAAGTTTCATCAAGGTACAGTTAAAACTAAAAGTCCTGTCATGAAATGCGCACAAATAGCACGTTGATATGCGCGTTAATGTGCGCGTTATGGCCCAAGTAAAGCTATCAAATTCTGTACATATGGCCTGTGCACAAGCAATGTTTCAGCCAATGGACCTCCGATTAACCCGGAGGTCCATTGGCAGAAACATTGCATGTGTTTGCTATGAGTAACCAGGAGAACCTGCCGTGCTCTGGATACCATTCGATGTGGCAATTGCGTGCAATTCCAACGCGCAATTAAGCCTATATAAGCGCTCTATTCGTGACAGGACTTCTAGTTTTAACTGTATTTGTAGACTATTTTCAGCCGTAATGAGAGATATGTTTTACTCTGAGTAGCGGAGTGTTGTATTACAATTTGACTGCAAGACACACATGCTTTGGAGTTAACAAGACTGAAAGACGTGAAATTGATATTTTCCTTCCGAAAAAGATGTGAAAAAACACTGATCCAGTCTAAATCTTACAGTATTTTTATATGTCGTGTCGTCCAGTAATAATATAGAAAAAAAACTTCACCAGTCGAGCGATGTATATTAGGTAGCAAGTTTTAAAAAAGCAGAACATTTTGTCAGTATATAAAGTGTATGGAACAACCTACCCCGTGACTGACACTATAGGGACCAGCATTTAAGAGATACTTCTCTTTTTTCACCATTCCATCCCAAAAGTGAAAAAGAGAGATACTTCTCTTTTCCACTGTGGGTAAGAGATTGTATGCTTATCAACCAGTCCTTCCATATAGTAAAGTGTTATACGGTTTAAAATATGGAGAGATTGATTAATAAGCAAAATCCACATATTTGCCAGCATAAAGTAATTGGGAGGCCTCCACCCCGTGACTGACACTATAGGGACCAGCATTTAAGAGATACTTCTCTTTTTCACCATTCTATCCCATAAGTGAAAAGGGGTTAAGAGACACTTCTCTTTTCCACTGTGGGTAAGAGATTGTATGCTTATCAACCAATCCTTCCATACAGTAAAGTGTTATACGGTTTGAAGTATGGAGAGATTGACTGGTAAACATGTATGTGTCAGTATAAAGTGTTTGGAACAATCTACCCCATGACTGCCACTGTAGACCAAAGCATTTAACACTGATTTTCCCCATACTGACACTCGAGGGACTTAATGATTGGAAGGGATTTTACCCCATGACTGTCACTATAGGTACAAGCATTTAACACTGTATTTCCATACGCCAGGACTGTCACTATAGGGACAAATATAACATAGGATTCTCCATAGGGTTTTGTACCTATAGCGACATTTTTGTACCTATAGTGACAACATTGGAGGCAGGAAAAAAAATCAAAATCTTTTTCCTGCCTCCAATGTTGTCACTATAGGTACAAAAATGTCACTATAGGTACAAATCCCTATGGAGAATCATATGTTAAATTTGCACCTATAGTGACAGTCCTGGCGTATGGGGAATTCAGTGTTAAATGCTTGTACCTATAGTGACAGCCTTCACTACTGTCGTGAAGTTGTAAATTGGGAAAATGAATTTCTTTTCTTTTTTCTCTTAGTAGACACAAATCGTGATTTTGATATTGCATATGTCAGATGTCATATTGTTATTATCAGACAGATATTTCAGAAGACCAATTCGTTGTTTTGGTCGGAAAAAGGCATAATTATCAGGCATGTACTTAAAGTTTCAATGGGTCTAGGGCAGAGGATTAGGAACTTTTAAACTGGAAGTGGGAAAATATGGCTGATTTGGCATTGGGAAAGTGGCCCTTTTTCGGCCCTCGTGCTAGCTCGGATTATCACTGTTTATACAACTTTGGTAATCAGGGACGTCGTTAATGTGGGTTTGTGCGGATGGCGGGATGGGTGGGGCACCCCCTAATAATGTTCCACTCGGGTCATTTTCGTCTTGATTGAAATGATGGATATGATTCGCGTTTGTTAGTAATCATGTCATGTACTTTCTTTCGAAACTATAGTTGATATTCCCACTTACATCACAAACACAGTTTGTCATATAAATGGAGATCTGTTGTACCATTCGAGCTGTCGGAGACCAGAATGACCAATTTAAATTTGGAGTGCCCCCCCCCCCCCCCCCCCCACCCCCACCCCCTATCTCCCGACGTGATCTATGTTTCCAAAGCAAAACGCATATGGAAGATTAGCAGTGCATACGTCTTGTCAGAAAATGGCTGACGTGAACTAGACTCGACGTTAAATAAATCTATATTGGAATATTAGGCGCATAACGTTTATTGGAATTAATTATCAAATGTAATATTAACAATTTCGTAAATCTGAGTTGAAAACGAAACTTTAGGTTAAGAACGCATTGAAATGTGGCGGCATACATGTATATAGTGTGAATCGAGTTGAGTATCTTCGCTGCTTTGCAAAATGAACCCGTGAACTACCATTACGAAAGTCTAACATTCTAAATGCATTGAAATAAATAAAGTATTGTCATTACCAGTCATTTCGGAGATTGTATAGTTGAGTTGTATGTTAGAAAATAAGTGAAACTTGAAGCGACTGGCGGTAACCGCAGTCGTTGTCTCTCCGTTGCGCACCTCGCGTGTTTATTGTTTTGTACATGAACGTCATGTGTGGTAGCATACATCATCAATATGGAAGATGCTGATTATGTACAGTAAAGTACAAATACCTGACATAGTTTACATTTAAAGCTAAAAGTCCTGTCATGAACTGTGCTCTTATCTAGGCTTAATTGCACGTTGGAATTGCCGCAATTGCCATATCGAATGGCATCCAAAGCACGGCAGGTTCTCCTGGTTACTCATTGCAAACACAGGCACTGTTTCTGCCAATGGACCTCCGTGTTACCCGGACGTCCATTGGCTGAAACATTGCTTGTGCACAGGCCATATGTACAGAATTTGAGAGCCTTACTATGGTTGGAACGCGCAGATTAACGCGTAGATTGATGTGCTATATGTGCGCATTCCATGACAGGACGTCTAGTTTTAACTGTATACGATTGTCACCTTTTCAATGCAGTATGTTGAAATTGTGTCGCTTAACTCTTTTACAAACACGACTGGTGATAATGCTTTCAAAACCATTTCTAGAATAACCAAATATTTCAGTTTGTGCCTCAAAAACACAGCTTATGACCTCTCGTTGGAACGAGCTATAGAGCATGCTCCAATAAGGAGTCATAAACTATACAGTATTTGTGATGCAAACATTGAAGAGATAATAAAATTTGAATTGCGATTTTTGTGAATTACATTGGGCGTGTATGGCAATTACGTCAGTTAGAAGCTTAATCAAACAGAAAATAAGAGGTCATACATAACCAGGACATTTTCCACTCGGCTCACCTTTTGGTGGGCCGCCAACCAACTACAGGAAGGGGACGACCCGCGTTGTGTCCTTGGGCAAGGCACCACATGGGGCACGATGACGCCGTGTACTAAGGCGTGCTGCACGTCGATGGTGCACCTGCCTCCAACCGCTGTAACCCTGCCTGAGCGGCGTTTGAACACAGTTACAGTTAAAACTAGAAGTCCTGTCACGAATAGTGCGCTTATGTAGGCTTAATTGCGCGTTGGAATTGCGCGCAGTTGCCATATCGAATGGCACCCAAAGCACGGCAGGTTCTCCTGGTTACTCATAGCAAACACATGCAATGTTTCTGCCAATGGACCTCCGGGTTACCCGGAGGTCCATTGGCTGAAACATTGCTTGCGCACAGGCCATATGTACAGAATTTGATAGCTTTACTTGGGCCATAACGCGCACATTAACGCGCATATCAACGTGCTATTTGTGCGCATTTCATGACGGGACTTCTAGTTTTAACTGTAGAATGTTGAGGAGCAGACAGTTGCTCGTCGAGGCTTTGTGGTTCTCTCCGGGCACTCCGGCTTCCCCCACCCGTAAAACTGTCACGGTCACGATTAGCCATTGTGCAGAAGAATGTGACCTTGAACGCCAATAGATTATAAATAATAATAACAACAGGAAGGATAGTGGAGTTCACTCGATATTGTCATCGTGTTTATATTGGAGCAATTTGTGACCCAGATGCTACGGTATTTAATCTCCAGTCGACTCCATTGAGTTGGGAAACAAATAAATGGAATCCTGTTTACCCTGCATCGACTAATACGTAAAATTCGTTATTGTATCTCGTTTTCATTTTTCTGTCAGACTTTTGTTCACGAGCTGTTTCTCTATTGCGCAAGAATATAAAGATGGCATACATATTTCTGCAATTTTGGCATGCGTTCGTATTTTGCAATCAGGTCTGCAAAACATTCCCTCCAGTTAGCCCAACGGCATTTTTAGAAGATTGCGCTGTGTTAATTGGGGGTTGTGTTCCTTTGGCCAAACCACAGTACTCTCATCCAAAATGCAGGATTCAATAGAGGTAGTGATAAAACCAATATTCTTGTTAGCAATAACTCGACCCGTCCGCTAAAAATAAAAACTTGATGGCTCGCCTCTGCCCCCCCCCCCCCCCCCCCCCCCCCCCCCCCCCCCCCATTGCGATGTACATGAACATTGATTGGGGAGTTTTTCTCAATATTGAACATGTGTTTTCAAATTTCAACCCATATTCACTTTTCCGTAATGAAAATGCACTTTCCATAATTAGGGGATACTCCCGTTGATTATGCCAAGATATTAAGACTTTGTCGGACAATAGATTGATACTTTCTTGCAATTATTATTGGAAAATGTTTTCAACCCTTTCAACCCCGGTTTCCTGGAGTGCTATCGCATCGGTGTACACTTACAGGTAAATGGGTCAGTCCAATCAGAACCAAATACGCACTGGCGCATGCCCAGGTCGGTCCCTGGATGACTCAAGAAGATCACGACGTATTCGCTCCTCTACCGAATAGACAAAGTGACGAGTCCATACGAACCACTAGACCAGTTCTCTCCGAATAAAATAGTTTAAACCATGATTACCTATTCTACTATATATAAAAAAAGCCTGTAACATGAATTTTAGCTTTACACACCAACCGTGGTGAACACGCCAGCAATGGGATCTCAGTAGTAAAAATTTACACCTACAGTGGAACTACATCCAAGTTGACCTTTGGTGACCTCGCCTTGAATGCAAACTTGTCTAAATTTATAAATCGTCGCCTCGTGATGAATGAAATGAAACCGGCAATTATTTATTACGTATTTAAACCAGTTTACCTCATACAATACTCAAAATTAACAAACGTACGCTGTCTCATGTTTATACAACATCCATAACTCGAAATAGTATGTTTTTATGGTATTAAAATGAAAAAAAGGCCTCCTCATTTGCGCCTTTTGTTTTCTATTTCGTTTCGGCGATAAAATTGCCAGCGGAAGTACCAGCCACCGGAGCTCATGTAAACAAAAACAGATTCGCACGTGTGAATATTGGATTATTCAACATTTAAACTCTTATTAATATGACGATCATGGGATAGATAAAATATACCCAAAGTAGTTTGGTGTACCAAATGTTCACCACTCGTGGTGAAGTGGTGTTAACTGTGTGCCAAGCTGCTATCGGTATTTTCTGCATTTAATTTAGTGGAATATGAAGAATAATCTTTGCAAAACTTTTTCAGATATGCTGATCAGAATCTTTTGATGTTTGGTATACAGCGGTCCAAAGAGAGGTCAGATCTAAGTTCAAACCAAATATGGTTGCTGTGTTAATATTTGGGCCCCCTATTGGAGCCTGAATTTTAACTTAGTCAAATATGAGGAATAATCTTTAAAACTCTTTTTCTCCAGAACCACTAATCAGTATTTTCGGCGATAAAATTGACAGCGGAAGTACCGCCCATCGATCCTCGTGTAAACAAAAACAGATTCGCTCGTATGTACGTCTGCTGTGCAGTAAAATCGAGAAAAAATAATAGCGACTCTTAATAATCTGACGATCATGGTATAAATAAAATATACCCAAACTAGCTTGGTGTACCAAATGTTCAACACTCGTGGTGAAGTGGTGTTAAACGCGCGCCGGAGGCTCGCGGTTATCACCACTTCACCACTCGAGGTGAATATTTGGTACACCAAGCTACTATGGGTATATTCTATATTTTACCAGTTTATTCAAAACACAGTAAAACTGTTCAACCGGTTTTTGCTGGTTCTTGCGATTCAGTTTACCACAAAAACCGAAACCGAACCGGAAAACCGAGACCCTCTAGCTCTAACCCAAAGATTATCCTTTGAGTTGGAAGATGATTAACCCTTTACCTAACGTGAAAAGCAGACGACACTTGCAAAAAAAATTCTTGAATAACTAAATTTTTTCATTTTTTGTCTCAAAAACATAGGTTATGACCCCTCGTTGGAACGAGCTCGACGAGCTCGTTCCAACGAGGGGTCATAACCTATGTTTTTGAGACAAAAAATGAAAATATTTTGAAAATTAATTGGCGATTTTTGAGAATAGCGCGGGCCGGTTTTGGCTGTTACGTTGGGTAAAGGGTTAAAGTATAATAAAAGGGCCGAACCATGATCATATTTTGGCACACACACCCACAGTTGAAACTAATGTCCTGTCACTGCATTGTGCACTATTTTGGAGTGATAGCGCGATGAGTAAGTGCACTTTTGTTCCTGTCAAACTGCACAATAAGCGTCGTCCCTGTAGAAAAACAGTGTGCCTACATCTGTACAGTTCTATACTATAAAATAGACAAATACTTTCCATAACTGGTCATATAATGATGGAATGTGCTAAACTTAGCTATTTAAAAAGTGTTTGTTGTGTTATTCTCTTCAGTTCAGGCAATATTTGACTGTCACACTGATCGGCGTCAGTTGGTTTCGACCAATTGAATGCCGTAAACATTAAAAGGCAAATTAGGGTTGGTACCCCCCGCCACCCAACAATGATGTCTCGTTGGCAACGAAGGGAACGGAATAATTATCCATTTGAAAAGGGCTTTTAGTTCATTTTTTCGTGTAGATTGGCTGTTACATGGGTGGTGTGTGATAAATACAGAACCGCATATACGTTTGAATGGGTAAAGAAGTATCACATTCGATTGCTTCGGTCCAAAGCATTTTCGTGCGATACTTCTTAACCTTTTCAAACGTTTGTGCGGTTCTGCATATATATTTCTTATTCTTTGTGTATTTCGTCTCTTCTAAAACAAATTCTCATTTGGCGTCTTCATGATACTAATTTCCTAATTGCATGTGTCACAAAGTCTTTTTCAAAAGGGCACAAAATCCTCGAGTTTCGTTGCATGACTTAATTATTATCTCGGGTATTTATGTTGCTTAATTTCGTTTGTTTCATCACTATTGGCCATTCACCGTCGTATAATTACTGTCACACCTGGCACAGAAGTGATTATATGCACTCTAAAATTAAATGTGTTAAAGATCAACCCAAATCGACTGGGTTAAGTGAATATGGACCCAATTGTGATTTGGATTGATTTTTAACCCACTGATTGTAGAGTGCACTGATAGCATTTGCTATCTTAATTAATGTTGTTTTTTATTTTTATTCAGGAACAAGATGGGACTGATAGATTCGATAGTAGTTTGTCTGAAGATTATTGGACTGTGTGGGTTTCTGGCTTTTGTATTTGTGACCAGAATTCTTGCGAAATACATACCGCCATTGAAAAACTTCATTGTGGCTTCGGTAGACCGGGTTCATCCTCCAATGTCAGGTTTTAGCATGCAGGATATGGCTGGAGAAACGGTGCAGAACAACGCTTTTATTGCACATTTTTGGGGAAATGGGCTTGCAGCAGATCTTCATGGGAGCCAGGAGAGGTACGAGAGCAAAAGATTTCGAAATTTATTCATTGGATGATCTTTCAAAACGTCGCATATCGGACCTTGCTCAAACAGGGAGACCTTTGATTCTCAACTTTGGCAGCTGCACCTGACCTCGGTTTATGACAAGTCTGGCAAAATCTCTCGAACTTGTTCGACAGTTTGATAAGTTTGCCGATTTTCTTTTTGTGTACATATCTGAGGCGCATCCGACTGACGAATGGAAGTTTGTCAGTAACAAATACAAAATACAACAGCACAAAACTATCCAAGATAGAGTCGAAGCTGCAAAACAACTGGAAGGCATCGTTGGTGATTTATGCCCGATATATTTAGACGATTTGGAGTCAGTGTGGCACGGTACTATTGTGCCTTACCAGAGCGTTTGTATGTTCTGCAAGACGGTGTCATTGTTTATCAGGGAGATACGGGGTCATTTGGTTAATATGAAAATACGTGACACGTAATGGTGCACACCCAATATTGTTAATTTCGGTAAATATTGCAGGCCCCAAGCATGATTTTTCAGGAAAGAGATGGTATATATCACAGAAATAGCAGCGGTTATGTGAAATATAACAATTTGCCAAAACGTGTTGTACAGTGACATGCAATAAACACAGAACCACGCATGTATGTTCATATGTTACTGTGGCGACAAATATGGCAATTGAGAAATTTTGAAAGATTGCGGAAGGATCAAACTTCAGACAAGCTATAGTAAAACAAACCTTCATTTTTTAAACTGACAAAAGATCATAATTCAATGGCAAATAGGTTCATTAGGGTTTAACAACACTTTCAAAAACCAAGGCTATATTATAAGCGGGATTGTACGTCAATTTCAATAACTAAGGTTATTATATCACGTTGTTAGTTCCCAAGATCCTTCCCATCCTTCAATACCTAAACGAGCAAAATAGTCGTACGTGAAGTCACTGGTTCAGGCAATTACTCTATGGCTCATTTGTTCGATGGGATTCTGGTCGTTCGAGCAATCTGAGATGGTTAGCAAGCCTGTACCAGTGCTAGTAATGGTACAAGGCCGCAAGAGTGGAAGAAGACTGCGGGATTTGGTGACTACTGTAAAAGCTAATCATAGGACAGACGATGGCAATATTGGGAAAATCCGTAATAGTGGTGTTCGAGATATGAAGATCATGGAGTGGTCTAGAACTGGGCAGATGCTAGGAGCTAAATTATCATCAGGTATATACAGTACTACATCATCATGTCATAGGTATCCTCCTATAACCCGATGAGGATTAAGAGCCGTAAAAGAAATCGCTCTTTCGATACTCATCTGCTCAATGGGATTTGAGTCGTTCGAGTAGAGACTTTTTCAGTAACTGCTCAAAAGCTTATTTGCTCGATAAGATTTGAGTCGTTCGAATAATACCTAACCCTGCTTGATTGTAGTTTGGGTTTGAGGATCATAGAGGACTTCGTTATACACAGGAAAGGCAAAAACAGAGACGGCCAAGACAAAATAGTCTGCTGGGATAGGCAGAAATGGTGCCAGTAAAAGGCAAAACAGGCCACGAAATAGGATAAACCACAGAAAATATCGGGATAGATAAAATACCGAGACTATGGTGCACATCCGAAACAATAAAGTTAATCTTATACAAAGGAATGTGTCTATTGTTGGGCAAAAATAATAAATCTAGGGAACAACAGATAGAAACCGAATATTTAGTGGGAAATCCGCATTAGTAAAAGAACTGTTTGATTCATTTGGGTAATTTTACAAAGTATTCGAACAAATACAATTACTCATACCAGGAAACGCACCTTAAAGCACTGTATGCTACTCTTTTAAGTCCAGTATTGAGGAATCCGTGCCAAATAAAGTTGTTTTGATGGTTTAGAGAGATTGGCTGGATGTTTGTGGTTAATCGATGTACTCTAGTTCACTTCAATTTATCCACATGAGACCTCTCATCATTCATTTAGCACTACGTGTTACTATTATAAACCCTAGGTGGGGGTTTTCTAAGTCCGTCTCGGTAGTTTTGGATTATTAAGAGGGATTTTTGGGTTGTTTGCTGTAATTAAAATTACTCCTATTCAATCGAACACACCCTCCGAACACACCCCTTTCCTACTAGAAGGTTTTGGGTCACATGGCAAACATGTGCTACCATAGAAACCAAGATGGCAGCCTCGGATATACAAAATGGACGACGTACACTCGTCGCACCTCAAAAAAACGCGCTGCGCATGCACACTAGGACCACGTATCACTATGGGGATGTTGTCACAAGATGGCGCTCACGCACGCTACCACGGCAACCAAAAATGAAGTAACTGGGCCATGTGTCTATGACGTCACATGAGATCCGGCCAATGTGGGTCGATCGGGTACATGATCTACTACTAACATCAAGCCGAGAGATACACGGTTCGATCCCCAGCAGGGGTAGCTACGTTGTGTCATTGAGCAAGGCACTTAATCACGATTGCTCAAGTGGGGGAATGGTGGCGCAGCCATGGGGGCGTTCAGGGGGCACCCCCCCCCCCCCCACAAAACAAAAATAATTCCGATAGGATCACCGATCCAATGTCGAGTTGTGACAGTACAAAAGTGGGTTTAATCATTATTATCTTATCATCCGGAAACTAATTGTTTACAATTTACAATGTGAAGGGTCACTGTGACCTTGACCTTTGACCTCCTGATTCCAAAATAAATAGGGCTCTTTCTTGCAATAATGCCAACCTACCTATGAAGTTTCATGAACGTGGGTGGAACCATTGTCAAATTATCATCTGGAAACCAATTGTTTACGATTGATTATGTTCAATGTCACTGTGACCTTTGACCTAGCGAGGCCAAGATAAATAGGTGTCTTCCACTCACCTAGACCAACCTACCTATGAAGTTTCATGAATGTGGCTTCAACCGTAGTCAAGTTAGCATCCGGAAACCAATTGTTTACAATTTACTATGTTGAAGGTCACTGTGACCTTGACCTTTCACCTAGCAAGTCCCAAATAAATAGGGTTCTTCATCTCACTGATGCCATCCTACCTATGAAGTGTTATGAACGTGGGTCGAACCATTATCAAGTTATCATCCGGAAACCAATTGTTTTGATTTACTATGTTCAGGGTCACTGTGGCCTTGACCTTTGACCTAGTGAGTCCAAAATAATAGGGTTTTTTTCCTCTCAGGAACGCCAACCATTACCCACGTGGGGGCACGGCGACGCTGTGTACTAAGGCGTACTGCACGTTGATGGTGCACTGTCTTCAACCAATGCTAACCCTGCTCGTGTGGAGTCAGTAAAATGGGGAGCTGACAGTTGCTCGCTGTTGCTCGGTCGTTCTCTCCGGGTACTCCGGCTTCCTCCGCCCATAAAACTGTCATGGTCATGATTAGCCATTGTGCAGAAATATGTGACCTTATACACCAATAAATAAATAAATAAATAACTTCCTGACTTCCAAAGTCTGATCCGTGTCACATGAGTCTTAGATTTTTAGAGCTCATACAACAAGCTGAATAGTATATGCAGCCCTTGAAAAAAAAGAAGAAGCCCTTGAAAAACCCTTGAACTTTGAGAGCAAATTTTTGTATGAACCCTGTTGACGGATGACAGGATGGAGAGCGATGAGATCAGCTCAGCTTGACTTTGTCAAGATGAGCTAAAAAAGCCAGTTTTCCCAGTTAAGGCACCTAGAGTCATTGGTATGGAACTGACAAAAACATAAAACACTGCTTTTTTCAACAGTATGACCAGTACTGCTCATGTGGTATCTCTTAGCACTGTTAAAATGCCTAAAAACATCCAATATTGATTCTGTGGTGCTGTGCTTGAGCAGCAAGTATCCATTAGGGCACTTTCACAACCTTAGATTTAATCCCCACAGATACCCATTCTGATAAAAAGTGTGAAATTGTGGAAAATATGTCTCCAAGGAGGATGAATGAGATATTTGCTTAAATTTTTTTTTTTTTTTAGTGTTTTGAAAGTCTACAGAGAAATAAAAACAGACATACAATGAAAAATTTTGTTAGAAGAGCCAAGACAAGATTGTCAAACAGAAAAAAAACCTCAATGGACCCTGAGTTCTGCAGTACCTAAGCAAATCATAGGAAACTGAGAGAGTATGAGATTGACTTTAGTTTCCAAAACATACTGCACAGTCTTACCTATTGTTTCTCATCAACTGAGGCTGCAGTATGGGGGGGGGGCGGGGGGTGGAGGGGTGGGGGGGTTGTTCACTTGATTCAAGGAGAGAACAATATTTCACAGCTGTTACTGTAGTTTTGTGCTGTAACATGGGAACCGTGACAACAACGCTCGATCTGAACAAAATTTGATCGCATCTCTTTAATTTTGGGATTCAAATATCTTTGTCAAGTATAACCCTTCAGAGAACTTTTTCCAACCCCAAAACAGGGTGGCATGCATCACATAAGAGGGAAAATTTAGTACTAGACTACTTTACTGGTAGCTGTGCACAAATGCCATTCACTCACATTTGCAACTTTATTGTGTTATTTTTTCCACTGTACCTCACCCCCAAATTTATGTTCTAAAATACTCTTTGAATGAAGAAATTATTTTTAAACACTTTTTAACCCTTTACCAAATATAACGGTCAAAAGCTGCTGGTACTATTCACAAGTATTGCCATTCCATGTTCATTATTTTCTCGTTTTTTTGTGTCAAACACATAGCTTATGACCCCTCATTGGAATGGGGTTATTCAATGGTGTAAAAAGTCATTTTTTGACACAAAAAATTAGTAAGTCAATAAGTTTGTGGGCAAGGGTAATCAGCTTTTCATGTGACATGTAAGTAAAGGGTTAACAGTATAATTCAGGCAAACATCTAAATGCCAGTAAATAAAAGTGCAATATGGGTTTTCTGGCTGTGGGTTTGAATGGTGATTTGGAAGGGGGTTGGAAGACTGGACTCCCCCTCTGCGCCTGTACTGTGATGGGGAACCATGGTTTAATTACATTTATTAATACATGTGTACATGTAGGGTAAAATAGGTTGTTATTTGGCATTTGCTGGGGGCTGTAGTGTGCCACTGGAGGCTACACTTGCTCAGGATGTGAATTTGCTTGCAATATATAGCCGTTATTTCTGATGATGACAAAAACATACTTTTCAAAACAATAAAAAAGTAGTGTAAGGTGTGTGGTACCCCAATGAATTTTTTAATGTGAAATAATCTCTCAAAATAATAATTAAATCAGGTTCGGAAGCCAAATTATGTATTTCCTTAATCAACCCCAATCCTATCAAAGATACATTTTACCTCTTTCATGTGACAAAAGAGTCATTTCTGCATGAGAATTCAACTTTTGGCTTCTAGTGAGTTAAAAACATGGGAAATTTGTTCTTTTAAAGAAAACTGTCCAAACTGTTTCAAATGGCTTAAAAACTGCTGTTGCCTCCAATACATTTTTCTACTCTGTTTTGCCCTGTTACCTAAAGGAATTCATGTAGATTTTTTTGAAAACTAACCCAATCCCCAAATGAAACTAAAATCTGCATCAGCATGTAATACTTTGAGGAAAATATTGTCTCCTTTAACCATACAGCAAGACAAAGAGTGGTGTTCCAACCCCATGAAACCATATAAATGTCAATTTTGATTCAAAAATTGGGGTTGCAACTATATAATTCACCAATATCAATAGACAGTACCATTTTGTCCTAACAACTGATGTCAAATTTTCTTCTACATACTGATGTGGCAAAATATAGCCCTGAAGGTGTCCCCCTAGTATGCCCCTTTTTATCAAAAACTAGGATAAAATTCACAAATTAATTGATGTTGACATATAACAAACTGCTTGTGATATTAAATTTCTCATTTGTGATAATTTCTAAATCACATTCTGGCTTCTGAAGATATTTCACATTGTGCTTGATGAATGTTTTGCCATTCTTGTGAAAAAAACCTCACTTTCTCAGTTAAGACACCTAGAGTCATTGGTATGGCACTGACACAACATTAAACACTGATTTTTTCCAACAGCATGACCAGCTGAGCACTGCTCCTATGTTATAGCATAGCACTGTTAAAATGCCTAAAACCATCAAATATTGATTCTGTGGTGATGTGCATGTCCTACAAGTACATGTACCCACAAGGGCTCATTTACAACCTTGGATTTAATCCCTGCAGGCACCCATTCTGATAAAAAGAGTGAAATTAGGGAAAATACATGCATGCCTAGTATCCAGTGAGGATGACTCAGATATTTTCTTCAGGAATGTAGTGCTTTTTTATGTTTAATATATTTGTGTATGTGTGTGTATGGGTGTGTGTGTGTGGGGGGGGGGGGGGGGGGGAGGGGGGGGGGTCAATTGCCAGTTATTGAAAATGTAGAACTGTGCAAATGGAAACAAACCAACACTTTGCATGATGGACAGACAGACATGCAATCACATATCTTGAAAGAGACAGTCTACATGTACATAGGAATGGTATAATGGACAGACAGACATGCAATCACATATTTTGAAAATGACATTCTACATGTACATAGGAATACTGACTGACATACAATGAAAAATATAGCGAGAAAAGCCAGGACAGGGTTATCAAAACAGAAAAAACTCAGTGAACCCTGAGTGCTGCAGTACTAAAGCAAATCATAGGAAACTGAGAGTGCATGCTGTTAACTTTCTCATCAGCTGAAGGGTTTAGTATGGGTGGTAGAGGGACAATTGTCAATGCAGTTTTGTGCTATAACATGGGGACCAACAGCACTAGTATCAGACTACTATATTGGTAGCTGTGCACAGAAGCCATTCATTCACATTTGCAACTTTGTTACTTTTCCCACTGTACCCCCACCCCCTTTCCCCAAATTTATGTTCCAAAATACTCTGTGAATGAAAAAAATGTTTTTCAACATTTTTAATCACTCACTCAATGTAATGGCCAAAACAGGCTAGCACCATTCACCGAAACAGCCATTCAATGTTCATTATTTTTGCACCAAAAACATAGCTTATGACCCCTCATTGGAATGAGCTCGTTCAGCTCAATCCAGTAGGAGTCATAACTATGTTTTTGACGCAAAAAAATGAAAAGAAATCAGTTATTCAAAAGTGCTATCTTCTTTTCATGTGAGGTAAAGGGTTAACATCATAAAATGGAGAAAGCTTCCATTAATCATTCACTCAATGTAATGGCCAAAACCGGCTAGCACCATTCACCAAAATTGCCATTCAATATTAATTTTTTTTGCATTTTTTGGCATCAAAAACATAGCTTATGCCCCCCCCCCCCCCCCCTTATTGGAATGAGCTTGTTCAGCTAATACAAGTGAAGTATCGGCGAATACAAGTGACACCCTTATTGGAATGAGCTTGTTCAGCGAATAGAAGTAAAGTATGGGTTTTCTGGCTAAATGTTTGGATGGTGATTTGGCAGAGGATTGGAACAGAATTGGAATCCCCTCTTTCACAAGTACAATGAGGGGAAAGCATGGTTTCATTAGATGTGTTAATAGGGTAAAAAAAGTGGTTACATGTGTACATGTATTTGTCATTTGTCAGAGGTTATAGTGTCCTTCTCAGTTCTGGATGCCACACTTGCTCAAGATGCATTTAACTGCATTATTTTTGGCAATATATGGCCTTTATTGCCGACTGTGACAAAAATATAACTTTTCCAAAAATAAAACAGTATTATTCAGTCTGTGGTTCTCGAACGAACATTGAAAAGTGAAATATGTGTAATATCCAAAAAAATATAATTAAATCAGTGTTGGAAGCCAAAATAATGTACATTTACAATGTACATGTACTTATTTCCTATAATCAAACCCAAACCTTTCAAAGGGTAACCTACAAAACTTTTCCCTGACAAAACTCCCCCCCCCCAATCATTTTCACACAATGCGCAAAAATCCCCCCCCCCCCCCCCATGTTTTTTTCAGGTAAACAGAAATTCCTCCCTCCATAATTTCTGGTGAACAACCCCCCCCCCCCCCCCACCTCCCTAATTTTTTAGAAGTACATGTATATTTAAAGCCATACAAAAATGTCCAAAGCTTTTTACCACTTGAGGCCGAGCACTTGTCGCTTCAACCAATGCTAACTTTGCTTGTGTGGAGTTAGCACGTTGGATAATTGTTCACTGTTGCCAGGTGGTTCTCTCAGTGCACTTTAGTTTCCTCCACCCATAAAACTGTCTGACACGAGGTGACACTGGCTGTTGAAAGTGTCCTTAAACTCCAATGACTAAATAACTGTGTTGATAAATAGTTATTGAGGCATGTTTTCTTGTAAATAGTGATGAGTGTTTATGTAATTTACAAATTAAATACATAAGTTTTTAAATCCTTTTGGACTGCCTTTTAATCTTTTGGTGTAAGAGGCTGGGTGGGGGATTTTTGTACTGCTCTTAAAATAATGTGAGAGAATGTGGTACTACTCAAAAACTGTGGGAGGAATTTTTGCTAAGTGTTTAAAAATGATTGGGGGTATTTTTTGTAGGGGGGATTTTAACATACATTCTAATCCTTCCAAAGATAGATTTTATCTCTTTCATTTGATAAAAGAGTCATTTTTGCATGAGAATTCACTGCTTTCTTTAAAAACTAGCCCAATCCCAAAATAAAACTAAAATCTGCATTAGCAGACAATAGTTTGGGGAAAAATCTGTTTCATTTAACCATACTGCAAGAGAAAGAGTGGTGTTCACCACCCCACCCCCCCCCCCCCCTCCACTCCACACAAAATGAATGTCAATTTTGATTTAAAAACTTGTGTTGCAGCTGTATAAATCACCAATATCAATAGACAGTGCCATTTTATCCTAACAAATTATGTCAAATTTTCTTCTACATATTGATGCGGTAAAATATAGCCCTGAATGTGTTCCCTGGACCCCCAGCATACCTACTTTCATCACAAATTATGATATAATTCATAAATTAATTGATGTTGACACAAAACAAACCTCTTATGATATTAAATTTCACATTTCTGATAGTTTTTAAATCACATTCTGGCTTCTTAAGATATTTCACATTGTGTTTGATGAATATTTTGCAATATTTTAACAAAAAAAATAATCCCTCACATTTCTTAATTAAGGTACTTTGAGACATTGGTATGGTATGTCTCTGATAAAACATTACACATTTTTTGAATTTTTTTCCAACAGCATGACAGTGCAGGTCATATGTTATCTCATAGCACCATTAAAATGCCTGAAACCATCAAATATTGATTCTCTAGTGCAGTGCCAAATATTATTTAGAGGTCAGTTCTGGGGAGGTTGGTATTTAGGCTTTTTAAAAGTGTTTTGCCATTTTTGGAGAAACACACTCAAGACTAAATATCAGAATCCCCACCTCCAGATGTTGGTCAGACGAGGAGGGCGACATTGACTAGTTTGAAGATGAATTCAGTTCTACTCTGGTTGCAATGCCTAAAGCATCCAGGAATTAAAACATTGTTTACCAAAACACAGAGGAAGTGTGCATGTAATTTAAATTGGAGTTCTGAGTGATTCTGGTATTTAGTCTTCAGGAAAACACGTCGGATCACAAAATTAGCTGGACGCTACACTGTTATTCTGACAGTCTTAAACTGACATTGTATTATATCATTGGTAAAAATAGTTCATAGACTGGATCCTGTGAACTTGTGAAGAAAAATCTAGGAAATAAATGAATAGGTATCGCTGTTCGCGTGCATGTCTGTTTCTGTAAGATTTTACTACAACAAGACTGCATGCCCGTGTTTTGAGAACAAAGATTTCCCCAGACCTTGACTCAACATAACTTGAATTCATCCGAACTCCGGCTGTTTCTGAGGAAATCGCGCAAAGTTCCCCACAAATGACAAAAGGCCCACTAAAAGTGTCAATAAATCACTTGTTTTATTTTTATTCGTTGTCAACAATTTGTGAAGTGTACGTTCTCAATTAAAATTGAAACTAGGCTTCAAATCTGACGAAACCGGCAACGGACGGCATTGGCACTTCGAACTTTCAAATAATACCTAACTCGCGAGCAACTACCTAACTTCGAAAGTCACTTCATTACTTGATTATTTATCATAGTTTCCAGCATTCTGCAACAATATATTTTACATAATGTCCTTTGAAAGGCCCAAAACAATTAAGTATCCGTTACAATGATTCTGGATTTTTTGCCAGTGGGAGAGCCACGCCGCCAGATGGCACCCCAAACTCTGTAGCATGGTATATAGAAAAATTATAAAATCATGGACACGTACCCATTACCTATGTGCGCACACGCCACTGCGTGGGTGTGCACTATAATCCCGACGAACTTCAGGTCTGGTTGAAGCAACAGTTTAAGGAATAGGTAATTGATTACTTACGACTGTGTACAATATTATCAAAGTGTTGTTAGTTTGAATGAAGTTACTATTTAGAGGACTTAGCACATTGTATAACTTTTGTGTGCTTCGGTAACAAAATCTGTACTATTCGGATCAGCGCTCGTGGTTGGATAAATATAAATACTTGTAGATTATAGAAATACACTTTTATCCACCCTTTTAGAAGTAAGTAAACATATTGCTTATGAGAGAGGAAATGGATTTACATCCAGAAGGACATAAGTAAAAGTGTTACAGTTAAAACTAGAAGTCCTGTCATGAAATGCGCACTAATAGCACGTCGGTCTGTGCGTTAATATACGCGTTATGACAAAAGTAACGCCATCAAATTCTGTAATAATAATAATAACACTTTGGCCAGCCGCTGTTTTGTCGCGGTTCTCGGACGAGAAGGCCATGGTTACCCCTGAACTCCCAACTGCCTCCCTATTCCCACGCTTCTCCTCTCCTCCCAACACTCGGAGACGAACTGCTTGATGACATCCCTTGCCCCATTCTTCCCAATCTCACCGATTAGCATATCAACCCTCTCCTTTGAGTCTCCCCCTAACCACATGTCCTTCATTCTCCCATCCCACTTCCCCATTATACTCCCAGTGAATCTCATTATTTTAGACTGATACTTTGGGCATTCTAGAAGAAAGTGTTCCAGGGTCTCCACCACGCCCAAGTTACACATCTGGCTGTTTTTCCCAATGTTTCCCCTCAGCTACAGGGACCGCGACCTCAGCTTGAACAACAGTGACCCCCCATAGGTGCCATCAAGGTACTCTTCAAAACCAGGCTTCTCTTTATCACGCAGGCCACCCAAAGATCTCTTTGATTTGACCCCCTCTCGCCAATTACGGTTACAATCCTCCATGACCCTTTCTCTGACGATCTTTTTGCCCTGGTTTGCCGAAACGTCAAGGTCCGAGATCTCCAATGAGTAGTTTTCTACTAGCTCCCTCACTTGGACCATCCACCCCGTCTTGATATTTGAGTTGAAAGTTCTCAGGAACATTACTTTACACCATCGGCTATTGGGGAGATTTACCAAATAATTAAGATAACCGAGTTTCAATAGGTCTATCCTGTCCTTGGTCCTCATCCACCCAAGCTCACCCCTGATCGCTTCTAGCGCTGCGGCATTACTCGTGCCTGTTATCCATCGGCCTGCATCGTTCTGCAGGATTTCCAAGCTCTTTACGGCTGTGTTGGTTAGGGGTACAACTTCCGTACCGTACCGTAAGTTATACTTGGCAGACCCACCATTTCCCAAATAGTTTTCCCCACGAAAACCTTATTGAAACTGTTTCTCCCTATAAGTTTCATTTGGTTAAGGATTCGCTTCCCCTTCAGAATCAATTTATTTGTGTGGTTTCGGTAGATGCCTCTTCCTGTGATGTTTATATTTACCCCCAAATACTCGTAATCGCTAGTCTCTCCTACACTAAGAAGTCTACTGCTCCACTTTGCGGCCCACGGGTATAACTTTGCTCTTGCTTTCATTAAGTTCGAGTCTCCGTTTGCTCTCATATTTCCCAACAATTCCCAGCATCTTCGCTAACCCCTCTTCGCTGTCTGACACTAGCACCTTATCGTCTGCAAAAATAGCCCTGGGATCTTCAAGTCACCAACTGCAACCCCTCGTCGCTATGCAGGAGTTCATCTCCTAAACCTTTGATGTACAATGCAAAAAGAATTGGCGAAAGGATACACCCCTGTTTTAGGCCTATCTCCACACGTTTTGTCGTAATGTTTCCCAGGCTAAGTTCACTCTGTACATCTTTATATAATGCTTTCATAATCCCAACAAACTCGCCCCCCCCCCCCCCAAGCCCAGAGCCTCCAGCTTGCGCCACATACCCTCCCTCCATACTCTATCATATGCCTTTTTAACATCCAAAAAGGCCCCTGAAGATCTTTTTCTTTTTTGCTTTCGCGGATTCTATCATTTGGGATAGCGTGAAAAGATGGTCAGTGACTCTCCTTCCCTTCCTGAAGCCATTCTGGATTTCTCCCAAAAAACCCTTCTCTTCGATCACCTCCTCTAATCTCCCATACAGGACTTTACAAAAGACTTTTCCAATGTTGCTGCTGACAGAGATCCCTCGATAGTTATCCAAGACGTCTTTTCCCCCCTTTTTGTGAATAAATGTCACTTTGCTTTCCCTCCACTCCTTTGGGACCTCTTGTTTTTCTATGGCTAAATTGAATAGGGCAGTTAGGCTTTCCAAGAGTTCCTCTCCCCCTTTTTTGATAAACTCGTTAGGAATTTCGTCCACCCCTCCCGCTTTTCCATTCCTTAATTTTGAGATCACCCTTCGCACCTCTTCAGTTTTGATTTCGCTGCACACGAAGATCGATAGATTTTCCTCGACCTGGTTCGGACACTCTGGTGGGTTCCCCATGCCCCATCGCTTATCGTTTACCTTTTCCCAGTGCTTGACTAGTTCTAATGCGATTTGATCTCGCTCTTCTGTTACTCTGCCATCTACTTTCATGCTCTGTGGGTTATTCCCTTTGTTACGGTTACGTTTGTTCACCCATTTCCAAAATACGCTCGAACTCGACCCCCCCCCCCACCCCCCCCCCCCCCCCCCCTGTCGTTCTTATCGTCCTAATAAGACTGCTATTTCGCACTCTCCGGTTGTCGTCTTTAATCTTGTTTACTTTATTTCGTGCTTGTTGGTATTCTTCCTTTGCTACCATGGCCTCATTGTTTTCCACCCCCTTAAGTTTTCTACTTCTCCTGTATGCAGCACATTTAGCTTTTCTAACCTTTATGACCCTTTTCAGTTCTTCGTTCACTCTGTACCCAAGTTCCCGTGTTGGCACCCTAATCTTTCCTACACTTTCCTTCCCTGCCTCCACTAGGCTCGCAACTATGGCGTCGGCCATCTTCTGGGCACTGCCCCCCTTGTGTACGCCTGCAAGCTTTGGTTTCAGTTTTTCTTCGAATTTCGCCCAGTCGGCATCCTTTTTGAGTTCCCAAACCACCTTGAAGCTTCCTTTGCTTTTCTCTGTGTTTTTGGCCCTCATCGTCACTGTAATCAAGTTGTGATCACTATCCAACTCCATTTTTCCCTCATCGTCCACTTCTACCCCTATCACCTCCCTCCATAAAGTCATATCTGTGAGAATGTAGTCAGTTATTGATTTTCTGTCATTTCTCTCCCAGGTCTATTTCCCCTTACATCTAGCGTCCCTGTTCAGAATCTCCAGACCGAGCTCATTTGTGAAGTTCAACAGCTTCCTTCCATTCCTGTTGACTTTCTTGTCCCCACCCTCTATGCCTTCTTCCTTGTCACCTATGTGTCCATTAAAGTCGCCCATCAGAATTATACCGAGACCCCTGTTTTCTAGTTCAGTGATATTGGACCTTAGTGTTGAGTATATCGAGTCATTCCACTCGGGTTTACTTCCCTCCACCGCACAGTACACATTCCCAAGGGCAATACTTTTGTTTCTCAGACTGATCTTTACCCATCCAATTTCTTTTGACACCTCAGCCGAGGTGATGATATCTTCCAGATCTATGATCAGCGACGGTTTTAAATCCTCTTTAATGTACATGCCTACCCCTCCCCCCTTTTTCTGCCCCTCCGTTCGCCCTACACCTATCCACACACATCCGCTTACTTGGTCTACCCGTTCCTCGTGTCTTACCCACGTCTCGCTTATGCCCATGACATCCAACTCCTCTGCCTCGATCAATGTAGCAATTTCACTTGTTTTCCGGTGGAGACCCTGGATGTTGCAATAACCCACTTTCAGGGTACCGAGGTTCATTGGCTTCCGCCTACTTATCGAAAGTAGATTTTCATGACGAGAAAAGTCAGGGATGTGCTGTGTTTGTTACGTTTCATATGTAAATGCCTCAGCCTCTTGTTCATTCGTTAAGTATCTTTTCCGACCAAGAAGCTTGAAAAGATATTTTTCCAAAGAAAATTAACTTCTTTTATATATTCACCAGACTCAAAACAGCTCTTCCATTCAATTTCTTTGAATATCTGCCAGTTGTTAGCCTTTACACACACAAATTGAAAAGAGTAATGAAATGAATTTATTTGAGAAGTAAGTCAGGTTGCAACCCGCACGAGACGATTGCTCTTGGCTTGCACATGTAATAACTTTCCCGGATCATTGCGTACCTGTCAGCACAGGCGCAATATTTCTTTGGAATTTTTAGATTTGCGTCATTACACATTCACTATCTCTCGAAGACAAGTTATGAAGAGTAATATTCGTAATTTCACGCACTGTTTCCGTATTTATGTACTTTAGTAATCTCTATGGTAAATAAAAACATGAGTGATAACGGGAACAAAAACATTTTTTCGCCAATATTACTTTTCGGAAATAATAACAGCAAAATAATATATTACAGGAATGCCTGTATATAATGATACGTTTGGATGGGCTCATTTTGATTCATTGTGTAACTCTGTAACCATGATACATGTCTTCGAAAAAAGTGGAGGGACAGGTGTCCCCTGTGCTTCCCCCGGTTCCGCCGCCTCTAAATAACAGAACATATTTATGTCAATCGTAGGCTACCAAACACTCTATGTCCACTGGGTTAATACATCCAAGACTGTAACTTCTCGCAGTTTTCAAATTGTGCCTTTTACTTCATCTTGTTTTCGTTCGAATTCTCTGGTTTTTTAATTTGAATCAAAGTTTGCATTCTTGAAAAGCTTCTTTACAATCTCTTAGTGTCAAATTAGGTTTTTGTTATTGGACCGAGCCGCCGTAACATTCAAGCGGGGTTGGGGGAACACGCCGATATCCTTGTACTTATCTTTGTGCTGTCTCGGGCCTGATTTATTCCGGACTACCCCCTTTTTCTAATCTCCAGAAGTGAATCAGAATCGCGCACTGTTACTGACACCCCCGCGTCCCCTCTGCTAGATCGTACTAAATTTCGTAAATATCGTAAGGGCGGGGCGAGGAAATGCGGACCCAGAGTTAATTATGTGACCCCCTCACCCACTTTCGAAAGTGTCAGAATACTGAAGCTTATGCCGAAGTCTGCGGCGACTGCCGAAGGCACGGGCGATGATACGAGGCCGGAGGCGGGGGGGGGGGGGGGGGTGTTGCGTTGGGGTTTCTCCCCCAAGAAAATTTGGAGACTTTTAGAGGCTTTGGAGATGAAAGATCACATTATGTTTTGGACTATTTTTAGCAGCATGTTTCAGATTTGCAAGTTCATCAGTGAGTATCCAGTGACCTTGAGTTAAAGCTTTTGACTTCACAATTCTTGAAGAAATAACACCGAGTCTAGTGTATATGTTCATTATATAGATAAACGTCTATTAACATCTAACCATGTACGTTAGTGACAATTTGTATTCCAATACAACAGTCACACTATCTTGCTGATTCTCGCTCGGGGATCTGGACGTGGGCTCCGGCTTGGCACAGGACTAGAACTGTGGGTGACACAGACCTGATTCAAGAATCCCAGATCCCTGCGCTGTGCCCCCTGCCCACGCTCCTAGCCCCGGGGTTACTAACCGGGCCCCCACCCTTTCCCCAACCCCGAATTTCGTATGCTGATCAATCGTTTTGAAACCTTATTTATCTGATAAATCCTAAAAGGTAATATCTCAGAGTAACAATTTAATCGTTTTTGGCGTTTCAAACTCTCCATTCACACAGAGAACTTTTGGTTCCTTCAGAAACCAAAACTGATTTTTAAATTTGCCCTGGTATGGGAACCAAAATTAGTGACATGAACCAAACATATACACATGTTTTGGTTCTTCAATCTGTCATACAGGGCTCAAAATAAGCGGTGTCGCGTCGCTTTTCGCTATGCAAAACTTGCAAAAAGCTACACAATGTTAAATTATGTATAGCATTTTGCGATACAAGATAATCAACTGCAGCCTATTAGGCTGCAGTTGATTATCTTGTATCGCAAAATGTAAATGAAAATTTGCAAACAAATTTGAAAATTAGTTCACTGATGCTTTACTTCTGATTGTGGAACATTCCAGGCATAACTCAGATTAACTCTCCATCAAGCATCATTAGCAACTTCATATGTAAGATGAGTTCTGTTGGTTTAAATACTTCCTGTTTTTACAACATTTTGCATAAAATGTCCATTAAAAATAAGTACAGGCCCATCAAATTAAAAATCCCAACTTCCATTTTGAGAACTCTATTAAACAACCAAGACGCCATTTATAACAGTATACAAGTCCATGCAACCCTTAATGGCAGTTCAGATAAAAAAAACATAGTAAATGTTTCATGTGTTGCAGATCATTTGGTATGGAAGCGTATTGGTGTCACAGGAGAAATTTTTTTCCCTCTTACGCAGGAGTTAGTATCTCTTACGTAAGAGTTAATATGTCTTACGTAGGAGATAGTATGTCTTACGTATGAGATAGTATGTCTTACGTAGGAGTTAGTATGTCTTACGTAAGAGATATTATCTCTTACGTAGGAGTTAGTATGTCTTACGTAAGAGATATTATCTCTTACGTAGGAGTTAGTATGTCAATTGATTGAGATGGGGAATTATGTCATATAGTATATGGGATTCTGTCTTATGGGGCTTTTGTCCGTTGTGATTTCGTCCTTTGAAGACTTTTTCCTATTGTGATGTTGGCCGTCTCCCATAAATTTGCTATGGTCACTCCGTTGGAAGAGTGAGTGTGTGTATGTATGTTTAAGATTAAAAATTCGTACTGGCACATACATTTCCTACTGAAATGTTTTTTTTTCATGTAATAACCCGCCGAAATATTGTTTTCATGAAAATATACATTTACTTAACCTTGATGGGTTTCAAGCATGATACAAAATACACAAAATTGTTTAAACTAAGTGATGGGCTTAGGAACTGGTTAAACTGACTGGCAATAATTTATGTTATTCATTGATGGTCTCTAAGTTAGTCCTTACAATGATATTACGCAAGCTTTTGTTTTTCTTATAGGCGATGACAGGTCGAAGATTCAAAGGGTCATTAAATTGAATTCATCTTTTAATTATTTTGCTATTTCGATATTCATTCTGTTGTATGTTAAAGTGAAAGGAATGATGGACCCCCTTTCGCATTCTCCCTCTGATATGTTCATATCAAATGGCTAAAGGATCCAAAAAGCTACACGTTTTTTTTCTAAATTCATCCGTTTCTTCTAATGTGTCTTTAAATGGTGATTGTTCAATAGGCTGGATTTCGAAATCATCCAAAGAATGACCTGGAAAGTTAAAATGTTGCACTACTGAGGCATCAACATTATGTTTTATATCATGTTTGTATCTAGTAGAACGTTCTCTGAAAGGATATTGACTTTGACTAACATACTACTTCCGACAGCGTTTACAAGTGATAAGGTAAATAATATTTTGTGAATCACAATGGAGGGAGTTACGGATCTGATAATGATTTTCCGTTTGTTCGGAGGAAACTTTCTCTTTCTTATCAGGCATAAAAGTATGCAATCTACAACGAGGCGTTTTGCAATTCAATACCGCGCCACCACGGCCGGGTGGATGATTGGGTGACAGGGACCGTTGGGTGGGGTGGGGGCTGTGTGGAGGGGAGGGATCAACTTGAAGGCTATAATTAAACATGGAACATGTCGTAATTCACGATACCATATATTGGAAGAAAGATGTGATATACGATACACACTGGTTGAGTTGGGAGTGGGGTGGGGTTTCAGGTGGGGGAACCACTCCGAACGTTTGGTTATGCATGCCAGATAGAGGTGTACAGTGACCATCTCGCAGTAAGGAACCGCAACCACTGCTAAGGAGTGTTACAAATACGAAGAATGTCTGATTTGCAGTCAATATTTTGTGAAAGGGGAGGGATATGATCCTTTGACGCACAGTCTCTGGAAGAATCATATACACCCTGACTTATCTGGACTAGTTGATCCCCAGGTAGATCTGGGTGTATATTTGTCTTCCATAGACTACCAGACCCACACCGCGCAGAGGGTTGACTGATACCAAGTGTAGGAGCCTCTCTCTCATCTCCTCTACCAAAATGAATCCATTGCCCACACCCCTGCCAATAAAACCCACCTGCTTACAATTCACACCGCCACCTGTACATTTCCTGTGAGATCTGAAGCTGGAACTCCGTTGTGGTACTTCTATGTGTTTATTTATTGGTGCTTAACGCCACATCAGCAGCTAAGGCTATGTCGTGGCGAGAAAACAGTGGAATGTAAAAAGTCATTATCATTTGAGAAGTACAAAGATTGAATAAAAATAGAAAATAACTACAATAGATCTGTCAAAGACCGGAATGATTTAAACAACAATGGGTAGAGAAGAGAAGAGAAGAGAAGAGAATAACTTCCAAATTAACCTGAGGAATTGAAACTTGATGAGTCCAGATTAAAAGAGTAAAACAATTTTAAAATTTATTTAAAAGGTTGATTTCCTTCAAGAACGAAAGAACGTTATGGTGATTCGTTTTGTAAAATAGGTCTCGAAGAGACACAACATTAAAATACTGTCGTCTACTAAGATTAAAATCAGTACAATGTGAAAGAATGTGTTCCACTGACAACATCTGCTGGCAGGGAATACATTCTGGTCGCACAGTACCCACCAGCAAAAAAGAATGTGTTAGTCGTGTATGACCAATACGACACCGTGTCAAAATTGCAAGATCCTTTCTACAAAGGTTTCTAGACGGGTAGTGATCTGAAATAGTTGGTCGGAAGCGATGAAGCTTGTTATGTGTCGCTCCATCCCATTCCGCCTGCCACATAGATTTGGTATAACTACTGATATGAGGCTTGAAATCACTGAACGGAATCTTAAAATCAGTGAGAGACTTGGATGAAGCCTGTCCGGGTGACCTGACCAGCAAAACAGGATATCACATTGGTCAGACATGAGAGTTGATAACTTCTCACGAAGCTGCAAAATGACAGGGTTCTTCAACCTGGTGTTGAGTAAAGTAAGAAAAGTGGAAAGAGAGTCGGAAAAAATAATTGACTTCTTTTCCTATACATTCTCGATGTGTTCAAGTGCGAGTTGTATAGCTTTAACTTCAGCTGTGAAAATAGAACTCTGATTCGGTATTCTGATTGAGGTGATATGATATCCAGTAACAGCAGCTAATGATACTTTGTCACCATCTTTAGATCCATCTGTATAGATCCTTGTATATGCACTACACCTGGACTTTATATCGGCATATTTTTGTTTAAACTGCAAGGAATTGGTATCAGAGTTTTTGAAGAAGCAAGGTCCAAAATAACTGTAGGTTTTCTAAGATGCCCAGGAGGAATTTGAGTTTTACGGTTTTCTTTTACAGAATCAGAATCAATTTTGGCAGATTCCACGTGGGGTTTAATTCTAATTCCCAATGGAGGAATATGTTTCTGGTGGCGATTAAAAAAATCAACATTTTGAGGTTCTGAAACACAATTAAAAGTAAGATTTGATTTATTAGCTAAAAGTTTAGTTACATATTGGAGAGATAGTTTAATTCGACGCTTGTCAAGAGAAGGCTCCTCAGCTTCAACAAGCATTGAATCTATTGGTGATGTTCGAAATGCACCTAGACTAATTCTAATGTCGCTATTATGAATCGCATCAAGTGGCTTCAGATACGACTTCCTTGCAGATCCGTAAACTACACAACCGTAATCTAATTTAGATCTAACAAATGATCTGTACAGATGAAGTAATGTTTTTTGGTCAGCACCCCAATCAGTGCTACCAACAACCTTCAGGGGGTTTAATGCTCTCTTACATTTAACTTTCAGTTGTTTTATGATGTGAGAAGTGAAATTCTTTGCTGTCAAACAACAAACCTAAGAATTTCACTTCCTTTACAACTTTAATGCTATTTCCATCCATTTTCAACTCTGGATCAAGATGATGCTTGATGTGTTCAAGTGTGAACTTCAGAACCTCAAAATGTTGAACTTTTTAATCGCCACCAGAAACATATTCCTCCATTGGGAATTAGAATTAAACCCCACATGGAATCTGCCAAAATTGATTCTGATTCTGTAAGAGAAAACCGTAAAACTCATATTCCTCCTCGGCATCTTAGAAAACCTACAGTTATTTTGGACCTTGCTTCTTCAAAAAATCTGATACCAATTCCTTGCAGTTTAAACCAAAATATGCCGAAATAAAGTCCAGGTATACTGCATATACAAGGTTCTATACAGATGGATCTAATGATGGTGACAAAGTATCACCAGCTGCTGTTACTGGTGATCATATCACCTCAGTCAGAATACCGAATCAGAGTTCTATTTTCACAGCTGAAGTTAAAGCTGTCCAACTCACACTTGAACACATCGAGAATGTACAGGAAAAGAAGTCAATTATTTTTTCCGACTCTCTTTCCACTTTAATTACTTGACTCAGCTCCAGGTTGAAGAACCCTGTCATTTTGGAACTTCGTGAGAAGTTATCAACTCTCATGTCTGACCAATGTGATATCGTGTTTTGCTGGTTACCCGGACTTGTAGGTATCGCTGGTAACACCAGAGCAAACAGTGCAGCAAAACAGGTTTTATCCTCTCACTGATTTTAAGATTCCGTTCAGTGATTTCAAGCCTCATATCAGTAGTTACATCAAATCTATGTGGCAGGCGGAATGGGATGAGGCGACAAATAACACGCTTCCGACCAACTATTTCAGATCACTACCCGTCCAGTAATCTTTGTAGGAAGGATCTTGCAATGTTGACACGGTGTCGTATTGGTCATACACGACTAACACATTCTTTTTTGTTGGAGGGTACTGTGCGACCAGAATGCATTCCCTGCCAGCAGGTGCTGTCAGTGGAACACATTCTTTTACATTGTACTGATTTTAATCTTAGTAGACGACAGTATTTCAATGTTGTGTCACTAAGAGACCTATTTTACAAAACAAATCCTCATAAAGATCTGTCGTTCTTGAAGGAAATCAACCTTTTAAATAAATTTTAAAATTGTTTTACTCTTTTAATCTGGACTCATCAAGTTTCAATTCCTCAGGTTAATTTGGAAGTTATTCTCTTCTCTTCTCTTCTCTTCTCTACCCATTGTTGTTTAAATCATTCCGGTCTTTGACAGATCTATTGTCGTTATTTTCTATTTTTATTCAATCTTTTTTACTTCTCAAATGATAATGACTTTTTACATTCCACTGTTTTCTCGCCACAATATAGCCTTAGCTGCTGATGTGGCGTTAAGCAACAATAAATAAATACATAGAAGTACCACAACGGAGCTTCAGCTTCAGATCTCACAGGAAATGTACAGGTGGCGGTGTGAATTGTAAGCAGGTGGGTTTTATTGGCAGGGGTGTGGGCAATGGATTCATTTTGGTAGAGGAGATGAGAGAGAGGCTCCTACACTTAGATTCGGCCATCCCTCTGTGTGGTGTGGGTCTGGTAGTCTATGGAAGACAAATATACACCCAGATCTACGTGGGCGTCAACTAGCCCAGATAGGTCAGGGTGGATATGATTCTTCTTGAGACTGAGCGTCAAAGGATCGCATCCCTCCCCTTTCACAAAATATTGACTGCAAATCAGACATTCATCGTATTTGTAACACTCCTTAGCAGCGGTTGCGGTTACTTACTGCGAGATGGTCACTGTACACCTCTATCTGGCATGCCTAACTAAACGTTCGGAGTGGTTCCCCCACCTGAAACCCCACTCCACTCCCAACTCAACCAGTGTGTATATCACATCTTTCTTCCAATATATGGTATCATGAATTAAGACATGTTCCATGTGTAATTATAGCCTTCAAGTTGATCCCCCCCCCCTCCACACAGACTCCACTCCACCCAACGATCCCTGTCACCCAACCATCCACCCCGGCCGTGGTGGCGCGGTATTGAATTGCAAAACGCCTCGTTGTAGATTGCATACTTTTATGCCTGATCAGAAAGAGAAAGTTTCCTCCGAACAAACGGAAAATCATTATCAGATCCGTAACGCCCTCCGTTGTGATTCACAAAATATTATTTACCTTATCACTTGTAAACGCTATCGGAAGTAGTATGTTGGTCAAAGTCAAAATCCTTTCAGAAAACGTTCTACTAGATACAAACATGATATAAAACATAATGCTGATGCCTCAGTAGCGCAACATTTTAACTCCCTAGGTCATTCTTTGGATGATTTCGAAATCCAGCCTGTTGAACAATCACCATTTAAAGACACGGATGAATTTAGAAAAAAACGTGTAGCTTTTTTGATCCTTTAGCCATTTGATATGAACAAATCAGAGGGAGAATGCGGAAGGGGGTCCATCAGTCCTTTCACTTTAACATACAACAGAACGAATATCGAAATATAAGAAAAACAAAAGCTTGCGTAATATCATTGTAAGGACTAAATTAGAGCCATTCAATGAATAACTTAAATTATTGCCAGTCAATTTAACCAGTTCCTAAGCCCATCACTTAGTTTAAACAATTTTGTGTATTTTGTATCATGCTTGAAACCCATCAAGGTTAAGTAAATGTATATTTTCACGAAAACAATATTTCGGCGGGTTATTACACGAAAAAAACATTTCAGTAGGAAATGTATGTGCCAGTGCGAATTTTTAATCTTAAATACACACACTCACTCTTCCAACGGAGTGCCCATCGCAAATTTATGGGAGAGGGACAACATCACAATAGGAAAAAGTCTTCAAAGGACGAAATCACAACGGACAAAAGCCCCATAAGACAGAATACCTTATACTATATGACAGAATTCCCCATCTCAATCAACTGACATACTAACTCCTACGTAAGAGATATTATCTCTTACGTAAGACATACTAACTCCTACGTAAGAGATATTATCTCTTACGTAAGACATACTAACTCCTACGTAAGACTTACTATCTCATACGTAAGACATACTATCCCCTACGTAAGACATACTAACTCATACGTAAGAGAAATTATCTCCTACGTAAGAGAAATTATCTCCTACGTAAGACATATTAACTCTTACGTAAGAGATACTAACTCCTACGTAAGAGGGAAAAAAAATTTCTCCTGTGACACCAATACGCTTCCATAATTTGGAAATGCCCAGAAATGGATGAAACTATTCTATCTACTTAGAAGAATTCAATATAAAACAGCATAACATAACTCTGGTTTTCAAAAATAGCTATGTAATTGACGGCATTAATATAATTTTTCGATCGCTTCGCGGTTTTCCCTTCAGAGAAAACAATATTTGGTGAGGCGAAGCCGAACCTAATATTGTTTTCTCTGAGCCGTACATGACACTGTATCTGCCAACTAAACGCCCTGTAACGCATTTATTATGCACGGCATTCTAAAATGTCACTGGGGAAGTTACCTCAACGAATAGTTAAATTATGCGCACTTTTCGGAATCTTGGGCTGGTTTGTAACCTATTATTGGGATTTTCCTGAACGCTCGAGTCGAGGCTTCTCTCTTGAAGTTGAAGGATTAGCTTTCGCTATTAAATGTGGAAAACTCCACCTCAATAAACGATGAACGGCATATTTTAAAATATAATAAACCTTTGCACCAAGAGGGATATTTGATTCACCAGTAATTATTGCAAAAGTAACAACCAAATTCACATTGACGAAACACAGAGTTGCTCCACTTCGCAAGATAGTATTCAGTAAAGTGAATCCCAGTGTCGTAATTTTCTCTGAACAGTAACGTCATCACTGACCTGAACATGGAGATCAATGAACGCTATTCTATTTTTCAATTTGCGTCTTTCCATCGATAAGGCAAATGAAAAAGTTCCCCTTAAAATAGTTTTATAACACATTTTGTGGTCAATATTGCGAGATAAATTTATCATCACCACAGTGTGTGTCTCTGGAAATTCTGATCAAGTCTCGTTGTATGCAGAGAATCGCATTTCGACTCGCCCTAACGGGCTCGTCGAAATACTATTATGTTCCTACAACTCGATTACAACTCGACTCGATCTGAATTCCCAGAGGCACACACTGTGATGATAATCTGTATAGAACACATTTTCTTGAAAAACTTTTTGCTCTGTGAAAGTAGTACAATATTATCTACGAAAAATAGCCCTGAGATCTCCAGGTCCCCAGGTGCTACCGCTTCATTGCTGTCTTTGATATTAACAACACAATGAATGTCATGGAGAGGCCTCACGCAAGGGTGTATCCTTTCACCTATTTTTTGTATAGTTGAGAGAAATCTAGCCAACAGACCTCTGGTATAGTACGAAGGTCCACTGATTGAATTTGTTATTTGTACTTTTTGTGCTTTTTCGGTTAAAGTTTGTCTTTGTGGAATCAATGCAAACCTATCTTTTTTCTCGATGGTGGCGGATTGGGGAGGCATTGAGGCAAGACCAATAATACTTCGACAAAAGTAAAAAAAAAATCCCATTTCTTGGACTCGGCTAGGTATTCCACCTTACGAAATCCCTTCTACAGTTAAAACTAGAAGTCCTGTCATGAAATGCGCACAAATAGCACGTTGATCTGCGCGTTAATATACGCGTTATGGCCATAGTAAAGCTATCAAATTCTGTTCATATGGCCTGTGCACAAGCAATGTTTCAGCCAATGGACCTCCGGGTAACCCGGAGGTCCATTGGCAGAAACATTGCATGTGTTTGCTATGAGTAACCAGGTGAATCTGCCGTGCTGTGGATGCCATTCGATATGGCAATTGCGCGCAATTCCAACGCGCAATTTAGCCTAGATAAGCGCACTATTTGTGACAGGACTTCTAGTTTTAACTGTATTGCCTGTCTATGACTACAGAATACTTTTTTTCATCATATGTGTTTATGTGTTTATGTGACCTGTTTGTGGCACATTGTGAACTGCCATATAAACACGTCTCGATACGATCAACAGGCAGTTTCTTATATATAAAGCACCCTAGCAGCATGCACATGGTTAAGAAACTGTATAGACGGATACGGACTTAGATAAATGCAGCGATCTGTTTGGTTTAGAACATGGGTTCAGAAATAGCTAGCAATCCTGTAGCAACCTACAAGTCAGTAGTAATGGCACAAGACTACGAGTGTTGTAGAACACTGTTGTATTGGGTAACTACAGAGGAAGGTGACCATAGGACAGATGATACTGACTATTGACAAGTCATCTATAGTAGCCTTCGCGCTAAGAAGGTCATGGGTGGTCTAGAAGGCATGGGGGACAAATAGGTGCTAGTAACCCTAATTATCCTCCGAAGATATCATCCGTTACATATCCTCTACATCATATCTTCCAGAAGGTATCCTCCAATATTACATCACCATTTTAAAAGTATCCTCCAATAACCAGATGTGCTATGTCCGAGCCAAATCAAAATTTTTTGAGTCTGTTCAAATGGGAATTGATCACGGCAACATATCGCCTAACCTCGAAACTGAGCTAACGACAACGCCTGGATATATATATATATATATAATTACATTGTTAATGTAGTTATACGTTTTGGGTCCAAATACTCAATTCCCATTGGTCAGCTGGATGAAAACGTCATGACCAAATGCAATTCATTTTCCAATGAATACATTTAGTCGAACTTTGACCCGCAGTTAGGATAGAGCGCGGTTGACAGAATGTAATTCGGGCGGTGTTTGGGCGGGTTTATAATTTTTAGCGCCTCTCGCAGTGATCAGTGGTAAAAGTTTACTGATATGTTAAATAAATTGTTTTGGACATTCCAAGTTTCGTTGCGAAAGACGGCAATTTGACAAATTTGGGTCAATGCCGAAAACCGGCGCTTAACTCAGAGTTGTGCCCTTTGTCTTTTGTGTGAGGGTGAGTTTTCGCCTCATTCGTTCGTACATGTTTTGTTTCGTCTTACTGCTTTGTCGTTTGGAAAAAAGTAGTTTAAACAGTTACGGAATGTTACGGGATTCATACATAATTTGTACCCATTCCAACATACTCCAATAAAGATAATAAAAATTGCATTCGATTCTTAAATAAACACAAAAGAAATGGGAGAAACGTGTGGAGAAAATATTGAAAATAGAAAATAGTTCAAATGACAGCGAGTAACATAATAAATATATTTTGATTTGAAACGCTGCGTTTTTCATTGTTTCCACATATCATCAGAGATCAAGTCAAAATACTTATTTTGTTGCCAGGACAACAACCTTGGCAGTTACTTCCTTGAATGGATCTGGATTTATGACCAACTCATATTTATGATCATGAAAGTTAAAATTAAAAAATATCCCAAGGAGAAAATCATTTTAAGATTTTAGGCAATCAACACGTCGCAACACACATGTTGATTTGATTGGATTTGAAGACTTCCTCTTGCCAAGAGAGACTCTGAATTCTGAAGTCAAGTTATATGGCCAAGGTAAATACCACACTGGGTGCTTTAGTGACAACATCAACAGAAAGCAGATATTTGATACTTCTTTCCACGTTTATTTCATTTTAAATCCAACATTAAAAAACAATCACATTTCATTGATATAACCAGGGCCGGCGGAAGAAGGGGGGCGACGGGGGCGATCGCCCCCCTTGCCCTCGCCCACGGGGGCGAGCGGGGGCGAAAGTGTCCGAAAATAAAAAATTAGCATTGTTATTGATCAACCATCAGAAAAAAACAGGATCATACTGATCAGCCTATTATTCAGTTGTATCTTTGAAGAATCAATTCTCCGGCATGGATGTATATGTATACATTAACCCTTTACCCAACGTAACGGCCAAAACCGGCCAGCGCTATTCTCAAAAATAGCCAATTAATTTTAAAATATTTTCATTTTTTGTCTCAAAAACATAGGTTATGACCCCTCGTCGAGCTCGTTCCAAAGAGGGGTCATAACCTATGTTTTTGAGACAAAAAATGAAAAATTTAGTTATTCAAGAATTTTTTTTGCAAGTGTCGTCTGCTTTTCATTTTAGGTAAAGGGTTAATTGCCCATGGGCATGGCATTCAATGGATAGTAGGCCTATGAATCAGCAAATTTTGCCTACCTGCTCAGCCTGACTGTTTTATTAGTTAGATGGCCAAAAGCCGAGTTTGTCGACAACAAAACTGGTTCGAAGCCTATGGCACTAGATAATCCGAGACTTATACTAGCACCGAGAGGGGGTAGGTAAACAGGGCAACTGCTCCAGGGTCCGGCCTCCGGCTGTAAAAAAATCATTTTCTTTCTATTATAAAAATACAAGAGGAATTTCAGGCCAAAGGCCACCAAAATGCACAATTTGAGAGCTCCATTAAAAATTTCCTGGGGGAAAACCCCTCCACCCCCCCTCCCCCCCCTTCTAATACCTGGTGTCTTCGGCACTCGGTGCAGATGCCTTCAGCATCTGAGGCGGCCCCTCCCAATTTTTAGGCAATATACGTGCACTTGCCCTCATCAGAAAGTTTCGCCCCCCTTGCCCTTTGCTGCTTCCGCCGGCCCTGGATGTAACCAATGGAAAAATCTAAATTATTTAGGAAATGAAGTTAATTCCCCACGCCCCTTCCCAAGCTCACACACACAAAAGAAGTAGAACAAAACAAAAACGAAAGAAAACAAACAAGAAAAGAATAAAACGAATAAAAATCGAATCAATTTCCCATGTTCTCTCGATGTCAGAAAGATTCTTCAGTAATCAACTATATTATCTGGTCTTCTGGCTGAACACTTTTTACTACACTCGATTCTTTTTCGTTTAGAATTTCGCTTTGTGTTTTTCTTAGTGTTAATGCTTTAGCGTGAAAAGAAGTACTTTCCTTATGTTTTTCTGTCTTTCAATGAATATTTTAGGTTTATAAACGGATTGTAAAAACTCCTGTAGTCATGCACAGCAGTCAGTGTACTGAAAAAGAACAAAAACTGTGATCAGTGTTTGACGTCGAAGCGATAGAAATCATGTCATTTAATTATGGTCCGGATTTTACCTCCAACAGGTAGCAAGGCTTTTCGTACGTGTTGAGGAGCGCCCTCTACCGGTCAAACGGTTTATACAAACAAAGTACAGACAATACAGTTAAAACTAGAAGTCCTGTCATGAATAGCGCGCTTATCTAGGCTTAATTGAGCATTGGAATTGCGCGCAATTGCCATATCGAATGGCATCCACAGCACGGCAGGTTCTCTTGGTTGCTCATAGCAAACACATGCAATGTTTCTGCCAATGGACCTCCGGGTTACCCGGAGGTCCATTGGCTGAAACATTGCTTGTACACAGGCCATATGTACAGAATTTGATAGCGTTACTTGGGCCTTAACGCGTACATTAACGCACATACCAGCGTGCTATTTGTGCGCATTTCATGACAGGACTTCTAGTTTTAACTGTATGTAGAGAGACTGATTCGAACAGGTTTAGGGCTTGGGAGTTCAGCTTATTTATACAATACAGTGCAATCGCCGAAGGCTGGTCAAATTCCAGGCGTGGGCAGTGATGTCAACGCATGTGTTTACCAGGTAATACAAATCATCATCAGCAAAATTTTATTTAATGAAACACCGGATGGTGCCCGGTGCTTCGTCAATTAAATTTTTGATGATTAGTCCTATAAGTAGGGTTTGGAATCTAATATTATTGCGTCGGTGGAAATATTGCCCACTCAAGGAAAGTGACCAGTCCACGGCGACCGAACTGTACTACTGAATAAGAACCGTAGTGTTCAAGACCGCTTTGGATGGATGGGGAGCGGCGGGCGGGGGTGGGGGCGGGTCATCCCTCCATCACCCGCTCACGGGGAAAATATATATTTATATTTACAACACTGAAGAGTCTGACAGTGCTTTTTCACCACGAGTGTGTATATATTCTGCAAATATTTGGAGCACCTTTGGATACATTTTATTCAATCACAAGTGAAACTTTTTCTTGACATTGAATTTAGAGGTTTCATAAATGAAGCCAAAAGTCAATCCACGTCATAATGTTAGACTCACAGGGGGTGTCGCGAAGAAGGCCGATTACGGGAGGGGATGTAAATATGATTTATCCCGGCTAAGATACCTGAAGTATCGACTGATCAGATAATCCAACTACAACATTTTAACCTTTGAACCCTAGCGGCCGCTTTTCCGGCCAGGAACATGATACGCCATAACGTTATTAAATAGAATGGCTGTTCAGTAAACATGTTAGGTAGACCAATCAATATTTTCAACGTGCAGCCCAGAGGCTGTACGTTGAAAATATTGATTGGTCTACCCCAAATAATGAATATAGACTCTTCTAATTGTTGCTATTGAACTGGCATGGAAGATACCACTAGAGTTCCAAGGGTTAAATAAGGTTTTTCTGCAGCTTTCAGTGAAAAGCTGAGGGAACTATTCAGTTTCAATAATAAGTGGCGGAACACGGCTCGTTGGCTACCCTCTAATGGCGTTTAAATGGACATGTACGACGTTTTTAGGTAGCGCGATGGCTAGGTGGTTACGGCATTGGACTTCAAACCGAAAGTTCCACGGTTCGATCCCCGTCAGGGATAACTGTGTTGTGTCCTTGGTAAGGCACTTAATCCCGATTGCCCACGCGGGGCACGGTGGCGCTGTGTACGAAGACGTACTCCACGTCGATAGTGCACTTGTCTTCAAACAATGCTAAACCTCCTTGTGTAGAGTTAGTATGTTGGGCAGTCTGACAGTTGCTGGCTACTGCCTGGTGGGAGTCTCATGGTACTCTGGGTTTCTCCACCCATAAAACTGTCCGACCCGAGGTGACCTTGGCTGTGGAAAGTGTTGGTAAACCCCTGTTTATGAGGGGGTGAAGAGTCCCTCAAAGACAGTAAGGAGTCCCTCACAAACAATGAGGATCCCCTCACAAACAATGAGGACCCCCTCACAAACAGTAAGGAGACCTGAACAACCCGCATATGTGAAAAAATCCTGCATATGTAAAAAACTGCAAGTGTAAAAAAAAATCAACCGCATATGTAATAAAAAACCACATATGTGAAAAAAAATTGATCAAATGTAAAAAAAAAGTTGAAAAAGGTGTTACCGCATTTGTGAAAACTTTTTTACTGCAAATGTAATAAAAAATGAAACTGCATTTGTAAAAACGTTTTTACTGCATATGTGAAAACAACTCGAACACTCGAACATGAGGATTTGATCTTGCGATTTTCAAATTTATAAAGATATCATTATTGGCACGGAGTTTCACCATTCTTATGGGCATGATAACTGAACAATTCAGATGCAGTACGATCTCGACATCTCGTCGTTGTTCTCCGGGGCCATTGATAGGAGGGGTGGATCCAGTGTGGTAAAACCGGGTGCCCGGAGTTTTTGAGGGCCCGGTCCCTGGGTTCAAGTTCACATTTAACAAGGGCCCACAAATACGTTTCTGTCTGTCATGTTTGTGGCAATTTAGTAGGCAATTGTATGTTGCGCAAATTGCGGGCCCCACGCGAGAATAAGTGACCATATTTTGAAAGTAAAGTTTAAGTTCACGGCTAAAAATCGAAGAACCCTTCGACTCTCTAAAAAACAAAAGTTTTTCCGGACCCCCACCGACGAGATGGGTACACCCCCACTCCACTTCGCCCAAAAGTGCCGTTTTGCGGCTTGTATGATCCCAACGAACACACCGCATAAGTACAACGTTGTAGTCACGTTGTGTGTTTAAAGGGATGCGTCCAGAATCATAGGGCCCTGTTTTCAAAGATAACGCCGGGGCCCATCTGTCTGTCTGTCTGTCTGTCTGTCTGTCTGTCTGTCTGTCTGTCTGTCTGTCTGTCTGTCTGTCTGTCTGTCTGTCTGTCTGTCTGTCTGTCTGTCTGTCTGTCTGTCTGTCTGTCTGTCTGTCTGTCTGAGCGACCGCAGATGAACTTGTGGGCTTCATTTTGTCCGTCCTTTACGTAGGGTCAGTACTAGTGGGGTTTGGATTAGTACAGTAACCACTTTTGAGGTTCCTAACCCACTTGTGAGGTGCAAATTGTGAGGTGTGCAACCGAGAAAAAGACCAAAAAACCCCTCCCAAGTACATCTGCGATAGAACGTCCGTCCGTCCGTCGGTCCAAGTTGATTAAAGAGGTTTAGGGGACGTGAAAAACTGTCCGTCCATGGTTTAGGGGCCATTTTTTGTTTTAAGGGGCCATTTCTGGTTTAGGGGCTTAAATAAGAATGGCCCCCTAAACCAAAGAATAAAAGGGTTTGGCTAGGGTAGGGTCAGGATCAGGGGTGGGTGGTGGGGTGGGGTTAGTGTTAGGGTTGGGGGTAGCCTCAGAGTAGGGCTTATGGTCGGGGGTTTAGGTTTCAGTGAGGGTTAGGGTCAAGGGTGGGGTTTTTGGGATAGGGTCAGAGTAGGGTAGGGTTAGGGTGTGGGTTTGGGTGGAGGGGTTGGGGTGGGGTGGGTGGGGTGGGGTGGGGGTGGGGTTAGTGTTAGATAGAATTTCTAGGGTGGTTAAGGTTAGGTTAGGGTTAGTCTGTCCGTAAATATGTCCAAATGACCCCTAAACCCGATTTTCCGGACGTCCGCCCGTCCCTCTCTCTCTCTCTCTCTCTCTCTCTCTCTCTATGTCTGTCTCTCTGCCTGCATCTCTCTCGCCGCTCTGTCTCTCTTCTGCCTGTCTGTTTTTGTCTGTCTGACTGTCTGCCTGCCCCCCCCCCCCTCCTCTCTCTCTCTCTCTCTCTCTCTCTCCCTCTCTCTCTCTCTCTCTCTCTCTCTCTCTCTCTCTCTCTCTCTCTCTCTCTCTCTCTCTCTCTCTCTCTCTCTGCCGCCTCCCTGACCCTCCCCATCATCTATCCATCGCTCTATCCCACACACATCTCGCGCTCCTTTCACTCACTGCCCTCTCTCCACATCCTCCCTCTGTTTTACTTATTCAGTCCAATGCTCCTCCATGACAATGTTTGAGTTTTGGGGCCGAGTTGTCCAAAATCAGTTTGGACATACATGTAGTAGTCCCACTATCCGCGAGTCTATCATATTCTACCACATGCCTTGCAGCATGTTCATCATAGCAGTGGGTGGGTACAATGTGTGAAGCTCTCCCTGGAGGTGCAGGAGCCTCGGAACCAAATGGGGAGGGGGGGGGCTTGGTCACCCACTTTTTCTTTCGTCCATGTTTGCAAAAATGCCGTTACATGCGTAAAAAGAAAGAGAACAGAGAAAAAACTTATGGCACATTCTGACCGGCGTCTGCCTTGGCCCTGCACACCAGGATTCCAACCACGAACCCGACTCACCCCACCTGAGTGTGAAACCCTGTTTCGTACCTTCAGAGAAGTCAGCCATTTATGTCCCCATCTGATGAGAATAGTGTTCTACTGGAGAGTGTTTGGAAATTGTATAGCAACGGCGTATCGCTAGGTGGGAATTGGATCTGTCGGTTATTAAGCAGTCTGATTTCGAATCTCACCCCTATTTCACTCTTGTTGGTAGGCCTACACATATAAATAACAGGGTACCTATCTGCCACCAGGTAAAGTATTAAAGCCCATGGTATTAGTGGCAACATAAAATATCGCTCCTACAAAATCTACACCAAATATTACATGTTTGACTCATCATTTTCACACAGGTAACAAGCAATTTTGGAAGCGGTTTGGTATGTCAGAACGCTGTACATGCATCCCTAGAGTGTCATTTTCCACCCCAAACTTTCCTTGGGGAGCATGTCCCCGGACCCCACCAGCAAGGGGGGGGGGGGGTTGTATCCTTGGTTTCTGCCACAAAGCGGCAGCAACTGGATGCATCGGCCGCTCACTTTCAAATGGTTCCGCAGCCACTGGTCCGATGTAGCTGGCTACCTTGAGCAGTGGAGGCGCTACAGGAGGGCATAGGGGGGCAAACGTGGGCTCTGCCCCCCCCCCCCCCCTCCCTCATCCATCACACACACATCCATCCAAACAAAGGCTCTCTCTCTCTCTCTCTCTCTCTCTCTCTCTCTCTCTCTCTCTCTCTCTCTCTCTCTCTCTCACTCTCCCTCTCTCTCTCTCTCTCTCTCCCTCACACACACACACACGCACAGACCCATCAGATACGGATCTAGGATTTTTTTCAAAGGAGGAGCGCTAATTACCATTACATTTAGTCCAAACTTGGACCAAGGTCCGTAATATAATTTTTTGATTTGGTACGTCCACAGGACGTTCCAACCAAAAAATTATATTACAGACTTTTGGGTCCAAGTTTGGACTACCTCATAATAATGCAATGATATCCTTTACGTATTTGTCCCCCGTCATGTGGAATCTGCCCCACTACGTGCCCCCTCCCCCCCCCCCCCCCCCCACCCCAACTATGTTCCAAATTCCTGCCTCTAAGGATAGCTTTATAAATTTGAAAGTCTCAATACTAAATCCTCGTGTTCGAGTAGTTTTTACATATGCAGTAAAAACGTTTTTACAAATGCAGTTTCATTTTTTATTACATTTTAAGTAAAAAAGTTTCCACAAATGCGGTTACACTTTTTTTTACATTTGGTCCATTTTTTTTACATATGTGGGATTTTATTTTATTACATATGCGGTTGCTTTTCTTTCACATTTGCAGTTTTTACATATGCAGGATTTTTTCACATATGCGGGTTGTACAGAGACCCTCAAAACTGATTCCTCCCATTCTCATACAAGAAAATCCGATACTTCAAACATAGTGTATTTTATTGACTGGGGTGGGGATGAGGTAAACTAGCCTCTCCCTCATAGCTATCCCGTCATTCATCATTTCATCATCACTCTTCTTTTAAATACAATGTTATCTGTCGCCTTCCATCAGTTGTTAATTTAAATGTACACTGTGGAGATCTGCCAGTGTGCGAGTCTTGTAGAAAGTTCTTTTCTCGATCAGACAACTTACCGAGACATCATAGGGAGTACTGTTTCCCAAATAATAATGGGAGGTGAAGGCCATGAATCGAAAGAAGATGACATCTTGTCGGATTCTGAGGAGCGCACAAATTCTGGGGCAGAAGATACCAATACAACTACTGGAATCGAATACTCAGAAGATGAAGCCGACTAAAAAGGTAGACGATTTTATCCGAAGAGTATATGAGGATAATGTGGAAGAATTTCAGGAGTTGAAAAGCGTCGTATATAGACAGTGGCTTGTCCAAAGACAACCCCGTCAAAGAGGCCAGGGAATCTCTAGAAGACCGTGTGAGCGATTCCGTCTGTAAGAGGTTTTTCAGTGGGATGAATCAAGTACGGATGTTCAGACGACCTCCGCGATCAACAGAAAGATAAAAGAAACTGCTCAGCGACTTCGGCGCGATGAGGGTTTCGGAATGAGCAAAGCCGAAAAATTCGCAATTGAGAAACGAAAATATCGATATGATTCTTTATTAAGAAACTATACGTTTTTAGGTTTGTCAATAGAAAGATATGACGATTAGAGATTTGTAGCCGAAATAAAACTGTCAAAAACCATGTAATACTTTTTACAGCTGAAATAAAACTCATATCCTTGAAAATATTTCGTTTACTGTTTATAATCTCCTTATTGGAGGATTGAACACGCACTAGAGGCATTATCAGCTTCGTAACAAGGGCATATTCTTTATTCAGCTTGGGCTACGCAAATCGTGGGCTACTACTCCTGACCCGTAGGCATGTTCCAAGTATCCTTAAAGGTATTGTGGGATAGAAAAAGCGTTATGAGGAAATGATGTATTATGGGATAGTTATGAGAGAGGTAAGTTTACCTCGTCCCCCGCCCAGTCCATTAAATTCTCTACGTTTGAAGCATCAGGTTTTCTTGAATGAAGATGGGAGGAATCCCTTATAAAAAAAAGTACCATGGTAAACCATGGTAAATCCCAAAATACCCTGGTAATACCATGGTATTACCAGGGTATTTTGGGATTTACCATGGTTTACCGTGGTACTTTTTTATAAGGGATCATTTGTGAGGGGACACTCACTCTCTGTGAATGACTCCTCACTGTTTGTGAGGGGGTCACAATTTTTGTGAGTGAATCATTACTGTTTGTGAGGGATTCCTCACTGATTATGAGGGACTCCTCACTGTTTGTAAGGGACTCCTCACTGTTTGTGAGGGGGTCCTCACTGTTTGTGAGGGGTCTTCATTGTTTGTGGGGGGGGGGGGGTCATTGTTTGTGGGGGACTTTCTTCTAAAACAGCAATCAAATTGCGAGTTCGGTACTACCATAAATATGCCCACGTTTCTAAATAAGACACATAATTTTTGTAGTTGTGCACTAATCCTACATGTAGTCCCCTTTCAGCTCGAGGTCTTAAGCCCACTGCCCCACCGCACACTCAAACCAAATAAGATCACTGACATTCACTGCCGACTCTCGTCAATTCAAAAATTATTCGGGTCGCAATGAATTTCAAATCCCACATTGTCCCTGCATTCGGCGCGCTTAAACTTTTCAAGTTGCTCTTGGAGGTTATTTTTCCCAAGTCTGCACTTATCTCGCATTTTTGATTGGGTAAACACACAGTCGCGTATCCCCTTCCCATGGGCTAGTTTTGTGGCTAATCGGGTAATAGGGTCTATACTTTTACAGTGGGTGGGGTAGGCAAAGGAGAGTACTGAAGAACTGCTGATTTTCTCCACATATCTTATACGTTGGAAGGGGAGAAGGCCTTTTATGAGAAAGTGTTGGATAAAGGTCAAAACGTTTATGATAGAATGGTAGTTCTCATGTTTTTGTGAAATTTTTTGGATAAAGGTAGGATATTTTATCAAAACGTTTCATGATAAATGCTTGGGTAAAGGTCACAACGTTTATGAAAGAATGGTAGTTCTTTCGTGTTTTTGTGAGATTTTTTTTGATAGAGGTGGAATTTTTTATCAAACCTTTTACGTTGGTATGAGCACGCCTTGCAGGTTTTCTAATAGGTTTTCTGTTCGACGTTTTATCAAACGCTTTTAAATTAACTACCCGTTTCATTTAATATGTAAATGGGCAGAGACTGCCGAAAAGATCTTGTCACAAACGGAACATGAAATTGTCTTCATATTTACTTTCAGTCTTGACTGTTCAAACACTAAATTAAATTTCACGCATGCGCGTGACAATTTCTTGCACTCTGATTGGCTGATCTTGAGCTGTGACAATCACAAAGGGGTGTGGCTTTCTATTGGCTCGTTAACAATTTATCAGGGATGTTTTCTCTGACACATTTCCAACAGGTCACAGGGGCTATGACTTTAAAATTATCACCTTTCCTTTTTTACTTGAGTTTAACAATTGAGCAAAGAAATTTCTCCCCGCAAAGGCAATGAAAACTTTGTACTTTTCATTGATCCACTGCCATCTCATATATGGTATTCAGGTTTGGGGTCATTCGACCTACACCAACAGAATTTTCAAGCTGCAAAAAAGAGCCGTCCGAATCATAACTCGGAAGGCATATAACTCGCACACAGACCCTCTTTTCAGAGATTGTGGCATTCTGAAATTTAAAGATCTCTACAGCCTTCACGTCTCCCTCTTTATGCATGACTGGATGAACAAAAAACTTCCTACGTCATTCGACAACACCTTTCAGATCTACAGAAACCCTTCGGGGATGAATACAAGGCAGACTGGTAAAATAGAAACACACAAACCAAGAACTCAATTTTTTTCTGCAGAATTGCCGTTCCACTCCTTCCCAAGAATTTGGAATAGTATAGACCCTCTAACTCAGCAATATAGTAGACCCAAGTTCAAAAAATCATTAACGCATAAAATTTTAAGTACGTATTCCATCCCAAACTTCAAGTGCGACAACCCAGCCTGTCCCGATTGTATCAGCCATCAAAACTCTCTGGTATCTCATCCTCCTCCCAGCACATGACCTATTGATCCCATCTAGCCGCATGATTCAAAAACAAACTATTAAATATTCCTGTCTTTGAAAAGAACGTTTGTTACACTGATGCCAAACCGTGTTGATATATATATATATATATTTTTTTTTTTTTTTTTTTTTTTTTTTTTTGTGGGAATGGCAGGAAGACAGCCTTTTAGGCTATGCTATTTCCATGCTGTGTACTAGGTTATGTTCTTATAGATTGTAATGTTATGTTGTTAATGTACTAGTATACTGCAGAATAAAGATATATTATTATTATTATTATTATAAAGCAATTATTGTCATCACCTTTGACAAAAATGGTGGCTGGACATTATTTGTACTTGATTTTGTCAATATCTTTTAGAAAAAACACAGTGGAACTTATTTAACACAATTAAATGTTAAATACCTAAGGGTGTTTTGATAAGCAACAGACCTTTATATATGAGTTGTATTACAAAAAACCATGCCAGAACTTGCTTTTTCAAGAAACAAATTTGTTAATTATCAACTTTTCAGTTTTATATATGCTACTTGAACCTCCGCCATTTAAATTTCATTGATGTTTAACCCTTTACCCAACGCAGACGATATCCAAATTTATTATTTTAAATATCATTTTTTTTTTAATTTTTAAAAAAAATTCAACAAAACCATATCATGTGACCCATCATTGGAACGAGCTCAGCGAGCTCGTTCCAGTGAGGGGTAACATGATATGGTTTTGTTGAAATATTGTGAAAAATTAAATTTTTTCAACTGCTCAGTTTGCATATTACACGGGCGGATGTGGGCGATACGTTAGGTAAAGGGTTAAATGTATCAAAACAAAGGGGGTAGGTGACGCATTGTTCACAGATACAACAGGTCCATCAATTACGCGCTCTGGTACTTTCGAATGTTGCTTTATTGCCATTTTGTTTTTCAAGAAATGAAATTTTGAGATGTGTTTATGGATAATTGTTAATAAATTTAAATACTTTGAAATTAAATATTTAACGTAATTTAATGAAGACCAACAGCATTTCAATTGTAGGTAATTATAAATGTTACTCCATTTAAATGTTTTAAAATGAATTACCCATTTAAATAAATTCTTTAACAAAAACCACTGAAGACCAACTTGTTACGCCATTTAAATGCTTTAAAATTTCACTTAATTGATCATACGTCATTCAGTTGTTAGGGGGTCTACGTCATACCAATTAAAGTTAAATTTAAAAGGGGGGGGGGGAGGGGTCGAGTTACTGCGTGATAGGAATTGTCTGAGCAGTGTTTGCAATTATTGCGTCATAGCAATTGTTTGAAATTCAGAGGGAGTAGGTGTAAGGCATCATAGCAATTAAAATTATAAAATTAAATTTATCGAACTTAAGAGGGGTATGACGTCATAGCAATTACAATTATTAAAAATTAATTTATGCGTTAAAAAATTTAGTAATGCTCCGTACCTCAGAGGCATCGCGTACCTCTGGGGTATGGAGCCAACGGGTATCGGAAACCACATCTCTCACTTCTAACGTGCTTAACGAGCTGGAAACAGGCAAAATGAACTAATTACGGGCCATAACTCCGCTCACTATGGTCGAACTATATCAGTCTTCCAATTTGTTCAAGAATATTGACCGAATCCATTGATATTTGTTCAAGTTATCGTGCTGGCAAGCTGAAAAAAGCAAAAATTAACTAATTGACTCTGCTCATATGGCCGAACCGTACCAGTTTTCGAACTCGTTCAAAGCATTGTTAAGAAAGTCTCACATACCAAATATTGACCGAATTCACTAATATGCGGTCAAGTTATCGCGCTAACGACCTTAACCCTCTGCACACTGTTGTCAAAATACCAAAGTTTTCAGCAGCAAATTTTTCCGAAAATGCAACTGAGAATTTAAAAAATTATATCTTGTTTGACAGATCTCATTGAGCTCTGTCAAACAAGATATAATTTGTTAAATTTGTAATGCCACATAGGCAATATTGTGTCAGTGAATAAAAATTTAAATACTACCAGAGTGCAAGGAGTTAAAAAAACAGGCAAAAATTAATTAATTAAGGGTCATAAGGTCCTTCAGTATGCATATCAATTTTCTAACTCATTGAAGATATTGTTAAGAAAGTCTCACAGAACCATATAATGACGAAATCCACTGATATTTCCTCAAGTTATCGCTCTAACGAGAAAGGTGACATCCGACCGTTAGGCCGTCCGCCCACGCGCCTGCACGGACACCCGCCCGCCCGCTCATATGCCCACGGACCGACTTCATCAAACTATAGGCCGAGTTTTTAAAAAAAAACTCGACCAAAAATAACACTCGCAGAAGACTGTAACAGATCTGGGAACATTTTGTAATTATTTGTTTTGGTTTAAGAAATAAAGAGGTTATTACTTGGATAGTTTCATATAGGCCGCTTTATCAACCTTCGGAAATTTCACATCAGCCGTCGACCTTACCTCGGGCTGATATATCTCGGCCGATATGAAACTAACCAATTAATAAACTCTATATATATACCTAAAATGACTTTATTTCCTGCGTATTTACGGCATTGATGAAAATGTTAATTAATGGACGAAAGTTTTATTGGATGACCACTTATCTCAATACATTCTGCATATCGGTTTGCAATAATATTTATTCAAAAACTTACCTAAGGAGCTTACTTAGGGGGAGGTGCAGGAGCAGGTGCAGGTGCAGGAGCAGGTGCAGGAGCAGGTGCAGGTGCAGCAGCAGGAGCAGATTCGGCAGATTCAGCAGATTCAGTAGCTTCAGCAGACTCGGCAGATCTAACGTCAAACGCGCGCTTGGATATCCTGTCCTCCTTGGACTCAGCAGATGTATCATCGCGTTTAGAAATCGTGTTCTGAAATTGGATTAAAATGAATAAATAAATACCTACATCAGAGGCGGACTGTCTGTATGGTCCACCAGGAAATTTCCCGGCGCACCCCTCCCCCTATTGGGAGCCACCCATGACCCTCCACGTTTACGCAGCCCAACACCTGTTGGCGCCTGAAATTTCGTGAAAATAACCAAACGGCGAAATGGATCTGATTGCATAGACTGTCGGTTTATCGAAGTGCCCTCTATGTGGACTACCATTGGCTGTCCATATAGAGGGCATTTCGTTATACCATAGGCTAGCCTGTCATTGATCGGTCACATGCAAGGAAACAAAGTTCTTTCGGTTCGGAAAATCAAATTTTTCTCTATTTGGCCGAACTATGGTCGGCCTGATGAGTCCGGGGCCCCCTTTGGTGCAACCATTTTTGCCAAAAATAAGCGACAAAGATGATACAAAAATGCTATCGAAAATGTCCTTCATGTGGACAGCCATTGATCGCTCAGATGCAAGGAAGCAGTGTCCTTCTTTTGGTTCCAACAATCAAAATTTTGTCCGGATCCGTGGCCCCTTGGTACGTTTCGCGGCAACTTCGTTTGGCCCAGTCCACCCCTGACCTACATAAATAGATATAAAATGACCGTGAGAGAGGAATACCACAGATGCCCTGTGCCTCTTTTGTATTTGTCTACGTACATGAACATTCTGCAACCTGCGAAACTGGATAGCAGCGCCCTCATGGCTGACAATTTTCATCATTGGAAGAGATTTACAGGAAACTTACCTCCCCTTAATTTTCTAAAGTTGTCTGTAAATTTAAAACTGAAGTTATGTGAATTTCATGTAAAAAATGAAATTTCGAAATGTTAGCGAAGTTGTATCAGCAATGTGCGCATCATTTCACAAACTTCTGGCATTTTTCTCATGGCGAAATCGATTAGTATTTATCGTTGCCGAATAATCGGTAACTTGTATCCCGTTTTAGACGTTTAGTAACTAAAAGAAAAATGATGATAAAAATATTGTTTCTATAGGTAAAGAGTTAAGAACATCGATGTTAAACCTCACTAAACTGTGGGAAGCATTTGTCTTTCAGGTACATTCATCAAAACTTTGATGTTCTGGACTTTTGAACCGTCAGTGTAATAATCAAGACCGGTCGGCAGTTGCGAAGTTCGCAACTGCCGAACGGTCTTGATTATTACACTGACGGTTCAAAAGTTCAGAACATCAAAGCTTTGAATGTAACTAAAAGAGGGTCGTCTTCGTTGTTTACTTGAGGTAGGTCAACTGTCAGCTGTCTTTTTCCAATTTTTTCCCCCAGGAAGTTTGAATGTTTCACTATTATCCTCCATTGAACAGGGGGAGGCCACCAAATATTTGCAAGACGTGACGTGGGGGTGGGTGGGTCTCTTGAGTGCGCTAAAAATGTGCATTTCCAACTTGTGCAATTTTTTTAATTTTTTAAATATATATCAATATATCAGCTAATATATACCATCATGTGTGTTTCAAACCTTAAAGATGATGTTGTACATCACACTCTTAACATAAAAACAACATCAGGAGGCTTCATATGTGAGAATATTGGGCTTAAACTGGGAAAATGTCACACGTTAGTAGGGGGTGGGTATCTTGTTCGAAATGTAGAAAATGTGCAGACAATATTTTGGGAACAATTCAAATGAAAATTTGTTCCCGTATATGTACACCTGCTCTGGCCAAGCATGATAATGAACAGCTTGCCATTTGTAGATTGGGGCCCACACCAGCCCACAGAGGTTTAAATTGGTGGTACAAGTTTAACCCTTTACCTAACATGAAAAGCAGACGACACTTGCCAAAAAATGATTGAATAACTAATTTTTTTCATTTTTTGTCTCAAAAACATAGGTTCCAATGAGGGGTCATAACCTATGTTTTTGAGACAAAAAATGAAAAAATAATAAAAATTAATTGGCGATTTTTGAGAATAGCGCTGGCCGGTTTTGGCCGTTACGTTGGGTAAATGGTTAAGAACATTATGAAAAGCCCCCAAAGACAGCTGTGCCCACTAAGTTTATAAGCTTATTTTGGATTTTAATGGGAGAGTGGGGGTGGATGTCTGAGAACGGTAGTAACAAATTTGCACGTAGTGGGTGGGTGGGCGTAAAAAGGAGCCGAATAAAAAGTAGGACGTCACGTCTTGCAAATTTTTAGTGTCCCCCCCCCCCCCCCCCCCCCCCCCCCCCCTGCATTGAAACCCAAAATAGCGTTTTCGCCATCTTTTGGTGTTCTGTAACTATTTTCGCTTCATTATATCAACAGTGTGTGCGTCGTGACATATAATACATTAATTCCATTAATATAAAAAAACGAGGAGCTAAGATTTACTATTTGGTTTCTTGGGAAGAATGAAAACTTGTAAATTACTGTAAAAACACATTCGCTAAACAAAGAATCAAAGTGGACAGTTACTGAATTAGAATTAGAAATTAGCTTTCCATAAAAAGTCAAGTTTCCTTTGCAGATTTTAATAAACGAACACAACAGTTTATTAAAAGTAACAAAAGGAAACTTTTCTTTATTTTTTTCGGATGTGACAGGTGTTTTCTCAACAATTACATGCTCCTTAACCCCCTGCACTCTGATGACGAAACGCCTGATTTGTCATCCATGGTTATCCCCCCTGTGTTGTCAGAAATTCAGCAGTTTAGATTTTGGTTGACAGAGCTCCAGTTGAGCTCTGTCAACCAAAATCTAAATTGCTGAATTTCTGACAACACAGGGGGGATAACCATGGATGACAGGGAGGTGTGGTGGGGCTTAGAGTGGAGGAGGTGTCGAGTATTCTCAACATCAGAGTGTAGGGGGTTAATTGGACCCATCTAATAATTTCATTCAAGATAATTTTATCGAAAGTCGATTTTCATGACGTGATAAGTCAAGAATGGACCACACTGTCAGACTAATGTGAGTAATCTGTCTTTGTCCCCATTGAAAAGTTTGGGAAACGTTAGTCTTGTAGTCCCATAGAGTAAAATCACCTCTAACCAGGCATATCAACCGGTACCGGTACCGGTACCGCCGCTTCCCTCATGCTCCAACCTGTACCAGTACTGAAGCTTTTGTCCCGCCAGTACCGGGACAAAATTATTTCATGGTGAAATTCTAAATTGAACGAGGATAAACAGGCTGATAATCATGAATGGCACACTAGCACGACATACTTTTAATTTATTTGTGAATTAACATATCAAAACACTCTTCAGGTGCAGGTTCCGTGTGCACCAGGATCTCAGTAAACACGACCATTTTGACATTTCACACGTGGTATCAAAGACAACGAAAGCGCCTCCATCGGCTACATCGGAGAGAAATTATTTTGTGGCGACATCAAACGATCTTCGTGCTTTATGATTACTTTGAAGTCGTCGCAGAATAATTGGCCGCTGCCTTGTTTGTCTTGCGATCTTGGGAACTGGGGCGGTTTAAAAGAGATTTTCTCCCATCTGATTGCGATATGTCACCCAATTGTTGATTTGTCCCAGTACCGGCTTCGTCGGGACATGCTCTGTCATGTCCCGGTACCGATTATGTTGGCACCGGCGGTACTTTGACATGTCGGCCTCTAACCTTACATACCGAAATGTTGCTTAGTTATGTCGATATCCCAACAAGTGTCATGTATCTTCTACGTCACAAAATCTTGTTTACTGGAATTAACACTTTGCATCCTGCTGGAGGATATTCCTGCTCAGGACAGGATTTCTTTCGCCATTAAAATAAGTATAATTTGGGCACATTTAGTCCAATTTTCTCCCTTTAAGTTGAAAGAATTGTTTTCACCTATGATTTTGCTGAGTTGAATTTACAGTACGTGGAGAGTGTATTATCACTAAATCACCCGCAAAGTGGAGATTCCACCCGAGGAATAATTGCAATTTTGTTGCAAAGCATAATCAGCACCAGCAAAGTTTCAGGCAATGGACCTCCGGGTTAAACCCGGAGGTCCATTGGCTGAAACATTGCTTGTGTTCTTTGTCGATATGAACACAATTTGAAAGTTATAGCCTGGGTGATAACTCCACTCCGCGGGTGATTTAGTTACAATCCACTCTCCACGTGCTGTAGATGGATTTTTCATCTTTTCATCAAATCTTGTCATGGGCTGCTTTAGAGCAGCCTGACGCTATTTCATGAAAAATATCTTGAAAATATTCAGCGGGTTAACATAAAAAGGGGCATAGATTTCACGACGTTGTTTAATTGTACCGAATAGAGTCCATGCAGTGGCGTAACCATGGAGGGGAGGGGTGGGGTGGGGGTGGGGTGGGGGTGGGGAGGCTTTGTCCTCCTCAAATCCCAACTGGCTCCCGTTATAACCCTGATTCTAACATCTGAACGGGGCATAAATTGTGAAAACTGACATTCTTTCAAGCCTCAAAATGTCTCCCAATAGTGCTATTTCTGACATTTTTTCAAACATTTTGAAAAATATACCTTTTGGCCATAACGTCGCGAGAGGGACACCGCCCCCGTACCTTTCCCAAACCGAAGACTTCAAATTTCGTTATATGCCGACAGCATAAAAGTGATTTGGTCCCGAATAAGACCCCAGTGCACCCCTCCTCCCTCAATATAGATATTTGGTCACGCGCCTGAGTCAATGTACAATATTCTTCTTGAAGTAATTAAGTAATTACGCCGAACAAATATAACTTCTTTTTTTCATAATTACTTGAAGCCAGTCTTAATGTTGATCTTGATATGGGGTGTAACGTCCACTTTTGTTTTGCTATACCTCCCACTTTTTAATAGAAATCGCCAGGTTTTGACATAAACTGAGGTTACAAGTTTTGTAATAAAAAATAATTACATTGTTAATGTAGTTATACGTTTTGGGTCCAAATACTCAATTCCCATTGGTCAGCTGGATGAAAACGTCATTACCAAATGTAATTAATTTTCCAATGAATACATTAGGTCGAACTTTGACCCGCATTTACGGTAGGGCGCAGTTGACAGAATGTAATTCGGGTGGTGTTTGGGCGGGTTTTTAACTTTTAGCGCCTCTCGTAGTGATTAACTCCGCTGCTGTTTCTTTGGTGACATTTCCCAACTGTGGCATAAAGCCCGTTACTAAAATACTCGTTTCCATGTCTAAAGTTGTGAAAATTAAAGCTTATTTGCCTTTGGTAAAAAGTAGTTTAAACAGTTACGGGATATAATTATAAGAATTGAATGCAATTTTTATAATCTTTATTGGATTATGAACGTGTGGGAATGGGTACAAATTGTATGAATCCCGAAATTCTTAATTGACAAGTGAAAACTTTGCCCTGAATACAACTAATCCAACTAATGCCGTACACTATCGTGTTGTTGCTATGGGTGATACGATATTGCAGATGAAGTGGTATTTTTGGATACGTGTGTGTGTTTGTCTGGTTTGGTAGTATTGCACGGACGGTATGTATCCATGTTCATGTACTGCTAGCTCTTGCAATTACTTCTTCACCTCATGCCTTTTAGTGTCCTCTAGTTGTTATGGGCGGTACGTAGTGGTATGTCATGTGGTGTTGTGGGTTATGCTTGGCCGTCTGCATTTGTGGCATAGTATGGATGATCTACATTGAAACTATGAGTCCCGTCACTATATTGTGCACTATTTTGAAGCAATAGCGCGCTGAATAAGTGTACTTTGTCCCTGTCAAACAGCGCTATTAGCCCAACTCAATTCCTGTAGAAACCAGCGTGCCCTGCGCCGAACAATTCTATTCTGCTCAAAAGAGATCATTAACATCATTCCTAACCTCTACTGGTATATGGTATACATGTACCTGCAATGATGTAAATATACATTAAAATTCAACTGCACATACAGAATGAAGAGAGTGTCTTACTACTTATTCGCAGCGCCATATATTATCTACTCAAAATGTATTTATAATTGTTCATAACAGCACAAGAAACACTTGCAAACTTTCATCACATGGACACTAAGTGCAACCAGGTGGTCTATATGATGGACGTTTGCAATTGCTTCTTAAGTTTTGTCCTCAGAAGTTGTAAATAATTACTAATCTACCCCGACGTTTTTTTATGCTATTTTGTTACAATTTTATTGTTCTGAAGTGTGTGTCAGTATTGTAGACGACTCAAAGTGGTGCTGTACTTTTTGATGCAGTAGTAGTTGGGGTGTCGGTGATGGTGATTGTGTAGTAGTGTTTGTTGTAGTGGTTGTTGGCGTTGTGGTCGTTGATTTATTTCCGACCGATGGCGTGGAAGCTGTTGTTGTACTTCTTGTTGGTGATGAAGATATTAATTAAGTAGTTGTTGGTGTTGTAGTAGTTGGTGTAGTAGTTATTTCTATAAATAGTTGTTAATAAATTCAATATGGATATGTTCCTCATTGTAACATAACTGTAGTCTGAAATCACCAAACAAGCCAAAACAGTTATTCGTTTCACATAATAAGTTAATTGCAACAAAGATGACTTGCGCTGGTCAATTATATATGTTATGTTTTTTTTTTAATACATAGCTTGTGGCACCTCGGAAACGTATTTGTGAGGAATTTAGAGTCTTAACAGAATGAAAAACGTTCCAATCTTATACATGTATGGCTGAGATTTCCCCCCAAAATCGACCCTGACCTATCACTTTCCCCGCTGTAGTGACCTCTGCGTTGGTTTAAAATAAACCAAAGCCATGCCACGTAACATTATTGAAATACTTACGGAACTTGCTGGTGACGAGCATATACTTGTCAGCTGAAATAAATAAAGATGATGCATAAAATATTTACGACAGCAAACACAAAAACCTACCTCATGACATTTACAACGATGGCGTAGTGTGAACGTAGTATACTACTCAAAGTTTGCTAAGCACCAAATACTTGACACATCATTGTGAAATTTGCTTGTGACATATTTGTGATATTTTTGTGAATATGACTGAGGAATATATTGAGATGGTCCCCAGTGTTTACATTAGCTCTCTTCATAGGCAGACTTTTCAACACAGTTATGGAAAGCATGTACCCCTTGGTTTTCATGTTGTTTTCGTGTACTGTCTACGTGTACATGGCATGTGAAGGGTATTAAATCTTCATTTCATTCATTTCAACACAAAACCTTGTGATTTAATGATTGAATATGGCAAATGCAAATGTAAGAAGACATTTGTATGAAGCAGAAATGTGGAGGGCTGTGGGGATGGTGGAGCAAGGGGCTACCCACCGTCAGATTGGTGAAGCCCTTGGTGTGCACCATACGGTGATCATCATAGTCTGGGCAAGATTTCAGCAGTATGGAACACCAGTAAGACGGCATGGTGGTGGCAGAGACAGGTCAACATCTGCAGCTGAAGACCGGTTTTTGATCATTCAGGCACGTAGGCACCGCTTTGCCACAGCACCCCCAGCTTCGCAGTGACCCTCGAAATGTATCCGGGGTAAATGTTTCGACGCAGACTATTCGGGCAAGGTTGTACGAAGGTGGTCTCCGATCGAGAAGACCGCTGTCCCAGAACCACCGCCAGTCACGATATGAATGGGCCACGGACCATGTTGGATGGACCTGAGAAGATTGGTGACCTGTCCTTTTTTACAGATGAGTCAAGGTACTGCCTAGACCACACAGATAGGCGTTCAAGGGTATGGCGAAGACCAGGAGAGTGATTCCAGGCAGCCAACATTGCTGAGCATGACCGCTGTGGTGGAGGGTCAATCATGGTCTTGGCGGCATCAGCTGGGATGGACGTACAGAGCTCTGTGTCCTTGAACGTGGTACATTGACTGCACAACGCTGTATTGATGTGATCCTGGATGTCCACGTCAGATTGTATGCAGTGGGCGATAGATTCATTCTGATGGACGATAATGCCCGTCCTCATGTTGCCCATGCTGTCGGAGAGTACCGATAGAGGGAGGGAATTGAGCGTATGGACTGGTCATCAAGATCCCCTGACCACAATCCAATCGAACATGTCTGGAATGAGATACAACTTGCAATTTCAGTCCGTCCAGTCCAGGCAAGAATTGTCCAGGAGCTTGGTGCTATGCTGGTCCAAGAATGGAACAACATCCCACAAAGGACCACCAGGAACCTGATTGGGAGCATGAGAAGGCGTTGTCAAGCTGTAATTAACAGTAATGGGTCTCATACTCGATATTGAAGCCATACCAGTTCGCTCTGCCAATTTTTTGGCATATTGAAAAATTTCCTCTTTTCTCCAAAATATCTATTTTTCATGGTTATCGTATTCAAGAGCTAAAAATTAATGTCAAACACAAATAAAATCTTAAAGATATAATTAAATAAAAAGTATATACACTTTTCATAACAATATTTCAACTAAAACGTAAAACAGGTAGTTGGATGGACTTGGTTCTTAGCAAACTTTGAGTAGTATATATCACGATAATGATACGCATGCCTTCAACCGATTCTAAGCCTGCTTATGTGGAGTCTGTAAGTTGGAGAGAGTAATTTTCTCGTCGCTTCTCGTTGGTTCTCCCTGTTACTCCACCTTTCTCCACCCTGAAAACTCTTCAGTACCGTAAGACTAGGGCTGTCGCGATTATTCGATTAGTCGACTAACCGTCGACTATTGAAGTAGTCGACGTTTTTTATTTTTAGTCGATCGTCGTTCATTTTCAAGGTGATACACGTCTACTACACGTCGGGGCTAAATTGCATTGTTTTGGGAGGTGAATGATCAATGAAGGTGAATAACTTTAAATATCTAACCATAGTTAACATTCATACCCGGAAGACTGTTCGACTGTCACTGACTGTGTAAGAAAGAACACCCACAGTTACTCGAAAAGAATAGATTCTTCTGAATTTCTCCAGTCTTGTACACACGAATGCACCCATTGGAAAACTCAAAGCGCGGAAGTGACAAAATTATGACGAAAGTCAGAACGTCAGATCACTTCTCAAAGTTCGGAACTTCAGACTAAGATCGAATTTTAACAACTGACGAGGGAATGCATAGATCTCAATGTTCAAAATTTCGAGAAACTTATTGCAGAAAGGAAACATATGCAGGAACGTTCTTTGGTAAATTCATCGGCTTCAATCTAGTTCAAACTTGGACCCGCAGTCAGTAATACTATTTTTGGGGTTGGTACGTCCTACAGGACGTACCAACCCCAAAAATTATATTACGGACTGTGGCTCCAAGATTGGACTACATGTTGCTTCAGTCGGGACCGATTTGTTGTTCCCACAACCCCACTTCGTCTGAACACACTGGTGCCATTGTCATTTTCAGAGTTTTACGAACAGAAGAATGATTTGCTAAAAAATCATGGGAAGCGACTATTAATCGACTAACCGTCAATTACTGGTCACGATTTGTCGATTACAAAAAATGATAGTCGCGACAGCCCTACGTAAGACCCTGGATTTTTAAACTGTCGTTAAACGACAATAAGTAAAAATTAATTAATTAAATAAATAAATAAAGTAAATAAATAAATAAAACCTCACATCGGTCTCATTATAATTAGTATTTGTTGGTGAAGGTGCATCACGCCATATAGAAACTGTAAAATGGATTGAAACGTTGATATTTGTTAAATAAATAAATAAATAAATAAATAAATAAATAAATAAATAAATAAATAAATAAATAAATAAATAACATTTCACACAAGTTTCGATAAGTAACAATATTAACTTTTCATCCCATTGTGTAATATCTACATGGGGTGATGCTCCTAAACTGAGCCCCGCTACACATCAAACACAAATACTGACTACAATGAGACCAATGTGAGGTCTGAAATATTAAAAACACAAAATCACGCCTAGAAATAAGCAATCTGTCATTTGCAGAATGAGGACCCCAGAGGGTGAGTTTGTTAATGCTTCCCAATACAGTAGGCTTGAATCCCATAATTCATCCAACGAGTTCCTCATCCTGGTTAGGCCAGAGATCTTGATTCAGATTGAGGTTCACAGAGTAGAGCTGCACGACATTCAAAACTGAATACCGGTATCGGTATTCAAAAAAATACCGCGGTATACCGGTATATCGAAAACTGTTCAGATATATGAACATTAGTACCACATTAATCGAAACTTGAGGCATCACAGTCGGAACGAATTAGCATGCCTTGATGATGCGGTTCGAAAAACATTTACCCAACGCAGACGATATCAAAATTTATTACTTTAAAAATTAGTTTATCAGATTTTCCCCCCAAAATTCTACAAAACAATATCATGTGACCCCTCATTGGAATGAGCTCAACGAGTTCGTTCCAATGAGGGGTCACATGATATAGTTTTGTTGAAATTTTTGAAAATTATTTTGCCAACTGCTTAAATTGTTTATTACGTGAATACATGCAGACAATTCCTTGGGTAAAGGAATAATATTATTCATTCGGGGCTACAGTTAAAAAACTCAAGACATCTTGAAAATTAAATTGTGGGTAAATAAATAATGACGATAAACCGATATTTTTGTAATTACAGCGGTATTCAATCGATATTGGTTTGAATACCGGTATATATCGATTTATCGATATACCGTGCAGCCCTATCACAGAGGGTACATTTAGTGATGCTACCCTGCTGTGCAGGGTCGCATCACCAAATTCACCCTCTGAAGACACCATTTTGCAGATGACAATCTGCTAATTTCCAGGCTTTGTTCTGAATATAATTCTGACGCAGAGCATCGTTGCGTCAAAATTAAATTCAATGATTATTTTTCCATATCTGACAATGGACTTTTATGGTACGCCATAAAAAGCAAGTGATATTGAATATATAATCGCGAGGGTGCTCACCAGGGCTTTGCCAAAGTGAACATGCCGAGCGATTGTATGTTCAGTATCAGGAGCTGATATGGAGTAAACGACTTGTCACAGAGTTGCTTTTTAAGACAAAAAACAAAAGACGCACAATCAGCAAGGAAGACTCAATTTCAAGTCTAAATCCTTTACCTAACATGAAAAGCAGACGACACTTGCCAAAAAAATTATTGAATAACTATTTTTTTTCATTTTTTGTCTCAAAAACATAGGTTATGACCCCTCGTTGGAACGAGCTCGACGAGCTCGTTCCAACGAGGGGTCATAACCTATGTTTTTGAGACAAAAAAAGAAAAAATAAAGAAAATTAATTGGAGATTTTTGAGAATAGCGCTGGCCGGTTTTGACGGTACGTTTGGTAAAGGGTTAATCTGACATTTTTGTTTCATTCGTTTCAATACTTTCTTTTTTGAGTCAGCAAAATCTTGCAATCGTTATTCGGAAAACGTCATTTTTATCGTAGTTTGGAGGGGTTTATTTTTAAGTGTGAACCGTTAAATAAGATAACCCAGCGAAGGAGTTCAGAATAGTTTGTGAATGGGTTCAGATACTTTAATACAGAGCACTGAAATGTTTTCACGGGCTTTTGTTTATGTCAGAACTGACACTGTTCCAATTCATTACCTTTGTTCTTGAAAGATATCCTTCATCACCCAGGTATTGCAGAGCTTGGTGAGATATTTGTTGAATACAGCATTTGCTCTTATCAACTCTTCGAAATATATCACTTCTTTTAACCAAAGGAGTGACGTCATAACTATGTGACAAACAAAATTGAGATCTAGAAGCAATCAGGGGTGAGCTTGGGTGGATGAGGATCAAGGACAGGATAGACCTGTTGAAACTCGGTTATCTTAATTATTTGGTGAATCTCCCCGACAGCCGATGGTGTAAAGTAATGTTCCTGCGAATTTTCAACTCAAATATCAAAACGGGGTGGATGGTCCAAGTGAGGGAGCTAGTAGAGAACTACTCATTGGAGATCTCGGACCTGGACGTTGGGGCAAACCAGGGTAAAAAATCGTCAGAGAAAGGGTCATGGAGGATTGTAACCGTAATTGGCGAGAGGGGGTCAAATCAAAGAGGTCTGTGGGTGGCCTGCGTGATAAAGAGAGGCCAGGTTTTGAAGAGTACCTTGATGGCACCTTTGGGGGGGGGGGGGGGTCACTGCGGTTCAAGCTGAGGTCGCGATCCCTGGAGCTGAGAGGAAAAATTGGGAAAGACGGTGAAAGGGAGTGCCAGATGTGTAACTTGGGCATGGTGGAGACCCTGGAACACTTCCTTCTAGAATGCCCAAAGTATCAGTCTAAAAGAATGAGATTCACGGGGAGTATAATGGGGAAGTGGGATGGGAGAATGAAGGACATGTGGTTGGGGGAAGACTCAAAGGAGAGGGTTAATGTGCTAATCGGAGAGATTGGGAAGAATGGGGCAAGGGATGTCATCAAGCAGTTCGTCTCCGAATGTTGGGAGGAGAGGAGAAGCGTGGGAACAGGGAGGCAGTTGGGAGTTCAGGGGTAACCAAGGCCTTCTCGTCCGAGAACCGCGACAAGTCAGCGGCTGGCCAAAGTGTTATTATTATTATTAATATCGTGTCCAAATTGTAGAATGTGAGGGAAAATCACTATCTGTTACAAGTATTGCAACGCTACGCTCGGGTTGCTCACAAGTTGTAAAGGCCTTAAATGCTCAATTAGTACATAAAAAAAAACTGTTTTGACACAATGAAACTTAAATCTCCCTGTTGTGGTTAAGATTTTTTTTTGTTGAGAGGCTGGTATGAAATGAAGCGATTGTGTTTGGAAATTTATTCGTGTAAACATCTCTAAGAAAAGATAAATAGAGATCATTATGACAGAAAAGTGATCTGGTTTGTCGCATTCCGTGTCGCTGAATAGGTAAGGTCGCCGGATCACACGAACGTGATCCGGCGATCAGACCTCGACTACGAGACGGAATGCGATAAACCAGATCACTTTATGGTCATAATGATCTGTTTATTATACGCCGTGATGGAAATTCACGCGAGAAAACAATATAAAATTGGTTTAGAACGATATTAGAAATCCACCTTATTCTATAGTGTTTATTTATAAACATGAAGCGTATCTAGAAACGGTTGGTAACCTGGGCGGACTCGATTGACGTTATCCGGTGCAGACCTCGTTCTGAGACCAACCACCTGATATGGAATCGGAAAATCACTCAATGTGATTCAGCGTTCGGAATTCGATGGTTGAAAAAACGGCGTATCATTGAAAGGTATATAGTAAATATAGAATAAACGTATAGTGTTTTCAAGTAAAAAATTTATTCTACTCGTAGAATTAAGAATGAAACCGACTCGCCTGGCGAGTCGGTTTCATTCTTAATTCTACGAGTAGAATAATTTTTTTACTTGAAAACATTATACGTTTATTTTGTTTATCCCATAAATCTTCTACAGGGCAGTCGCGGCAAAATCGTGCTATAATTCGCTACAAAACACAGCGAGAAGTGAGGGGCACATTGGTCCAATTCGATGGACCAGTAAAATTGGCAAAAATAAACAAAGCGCAGTAATACATTTCTGTCTAAAAATAATTCCCATACAAACTTAACTAAACTTGCAAAAATACTTTATTTTATAAGCAGTGGGTGGTGTTTTCTACTTGCATTGTGTAATACTTTCAAAAAGATTTAAAGAAATCAACAATCGAACTATTAATTATGCTAGACAAATGTTGTAGAGGCCAGAGGTCAACAAGACCGTCGCTACTAGGGGAATAATTTTTTTCATCGTCAAACCTATGGGGAAAATTTATCACCCTACTAGGTGAATAAAGCAAAAATTTATCCAAGGCCTTTATTGTTCAAATAAAGGGCCAGTTATGGGATAAATAAAGTTTATTGCACTACCTCGGATAAACAGGCATGGCATATACAAAGTAAACCACGAATAAAATAGATATAACGTAGAACACATGATACAGATTCCAGATTAATCAGATTAAAATTGTTAATCATGCCTGCTGCGTCATCATTGTAATTTGTAATGCGTGCGTTCCGTTTACAAAATATTTAAAGTGACTGATAACTTAATTAACCTTTTTACACCCTGGTGATATCTTCCGATTCAATTCAACGGTGGCCACCGTTATTACCTGGGGATAGACCAATTAATATTTCCAATGTCTATCCCACATATTCACTAAGCAAGTTTAGACTCATGCCCTCCGGCCACCAGTCAAATTGTTAAACAAATCTGCAGGGACGCGGCCGGGGAGTCTCGACTGTGTGTATGTGGGCAAGGTTCATTACACCTTGTGCTTTCAAGGTGAATTGGATACGTTATGATTGAAATATCTATAAATGGCGCACAAAAGAATATTTGTATATTTTGTGAGCAAAGAGACATCATAATGCATCATTGATAGCATATTCCATGTCAACAAACAGCGAATAACAGCATCAAATTCATTACATAATTTCACTGGTGGCAGGACAGCTTCGTTCACACTCTACACATCCTAAAAACTAAAGTGTTAAAAACTACACTTGAAGTGCTGCATTTCACACTTATTAAGTGCTGAACTAGCACTTTGTTCAAGTATAGATATCCCAGAACTTGACAGGTGTTGACAATAATACCACTTTAAAAGTGTAATGTCGCGACACTTAAAAGGAAACAACGCAGATGACGCGGATCAGGCCCGAACTCTCGAGCCTGATACGCGTCATCTGCGTTGTGTCCTTTTAATTATGTACCCACCAAGCGCAAATCAAATTATGGACGATTCTGGAAGAACCACCAATGCTAGACACATGGGAAGTGCCATCCATTCAAGTTTCAGATGTCTGACGATTGTAATGTCTAAGTGCTTAAAGCATTGCACTTTGAGAGTTAAAATCAAACCCTAAGAGTTAGAATGGGTTTAACACCTTGAAAGTGTCAGTTTTAACACTTTAGTTTTTAGTGTGCACCCACATCATTTATCGGAACGGTTTCTGTACGTAGAAATTAGTATTGGAGTTAAGAAGAATTGTTTTGGTGATATGAGCGAGTGATATGAGTAGGTACTTCTATTTGTTGCTGTTAGAAACAGGACATGGGAATTTCGATTTTTCTTTACGAGTTTTTATGAATTGGTCTGCGTTATAATCACACATAAATATACTATACACCTGGAACTTTATTAAGCCCTGTTTTATCGCAGTGGTGTTAATAGAAACTGTCATTACTTTCATGCTATCTTTAACCCGTTGGACTCTAGTGGTATCTTCCATTCCAGTTCAATTACAGCAATTAGAAAAGTTCATATTCATATTCATTATTTGGGGTAGACCAATTAATATTTTCAACGTGCAGCCTCGGAGCTGCACGTTGAAAATATTGGTGGGTCTACCTCACGCATTTACTGAACAGCCATCCTATTTAATGACGTTATGACGTATCATGTTCCTGGCCGGAAAAGCGGCCGCTAGGGTTCAAAGGGTTAAGATGGTCAAAATTGATTGTTTGTGGAAAGAATGGTCTATTGACAAATGAAAGACAACACAATGATGGAAATATGTAGTATTTTAATGGCGCTAATTACACATATCTGTCACAAACATTTTTGATGGAAAAATATTTTCTCGACAACTATGGTGCTGGAATGGTCCATGATAAAACAATGCCGGTAATTACTGACAAAAATGTAGCTTATGACCTCCTGAACACAACAGCAGTGTCTGACGTCAGTAGCGAGTGTACCCACCACGTGCCCGAATGAATCCTCCTCCTCCTAATGCTACCAGTTAGCATTCTGATACGGTCCAGAGGCAACTGCTGCCACTCATCATGAAATGCAGTTTCCAAATCGACCACTTTCTGTACAGGCGGATCCCTTGCTTGCATACGACGTGCAAGAAAGTCCCAGATGTGTTCTAGGAGATTCAAATTGGGTCTCATTGCAGGCAAATGCAGTGTTGTAATAGCGTTGCTCTGAAGGAATGCTCTCACGGCATGGGAACGATGTGGCCTCGCATTGTCGTCCACGAACACAGGGCGATTAGCCAACGGGTGGTTCTCAAAATGAGGCACAACAACCGGGTTGAGAATGTTCCGGATGTACTGATGACCATCGACATTCCCACATACAATCACCATATCAAGTTTACAATAATGAGAGAGGCATCCCCAGATCATTACTGATCCTCCACAGCAGGTCTGATCTTCCTGGGCACATAAGCAGTATTTCTATGCCTCCACTCTCTCATGCGACCATCTGTGACGTGAAGCAGGAACCTACTCACGTTTGACCAATGGCCTTTCCTCCATGTCCTGAAATTCCAATGTTGTCGCGCCATACACTACTCCAAACGTGATCATTGATGCTGATCGGACAGAGCTGGACGCTTGATGACCCTTCTGGACCTCATACCCAGTGCTCTGAGACGGTTTCCGACAGTTTTGTTGCACAAATGCCTGTTGGAGAGCCAAAGGTGTTTCAAAACCCCACTTGCAGCAAAAGGTTCACGTCTAACGAGGCGTGTCAGACTCCGATCTTCCGGGTTTGTCCGGGCCTTGGTCAGCCCTTAACATCGTCGGTTTGTTTATGTTTTTGGACAAGTGTGCTTATGACAGAATGACTATAGCCAAGTTGCCTTCCAGTAGCTTTGAATGACATGCCTATCGCATGCATGCCAACGAGTTGCCATCCTAGTGACTCTGACGGTCACCTCCTTGCCGTGTCAACATTTACTCATAAATGAAGTGACAGATGTTCTTGTTTTATATTTAGATACTGCATGTGGATGAAAGTGTTTGTGTGACGTTCGTGGGTAGCATGTTTCATGTGGCTGGGGGATGTGTTTGGGGTACGTTATCAACCTGAAAGATCATGTTTCACGAGATGAAATATACTACAAGACAAAGCAATCATTAAAACATAACAATCTGTGACAGCAACTTCACTGTCTGTGCTGAATTAAGTTACAGGTGTACATGTATATATTTTGCAATTAGTGGCAATTGCCTTACCGATAACCAGCTCGTTATCATTTCATAAATATAGCTTGAAGGTTGGGTGGATAATATAATGCCACCAATGAGAATCTAAAAGCCACATGTGAACTTCTGTATTGGGCGTGGGTAGGTAGAGCTGAAACGGTTAACCGATTAATCGATTAACCAATGATCAACGTCTTGATAGATGAAAAAAGAGATTGATCGATTAACTGTTACTTTTGAACCGCTGTGTTATATGGCTTAACAAAGGAACAAACTTGGTCCAAAGCAGGCAACAAACAGTGTCACTTTGACTCAAACCGATTGTATGAGACAGAGTAAAGCATGCAAGTTACATGCTGACATACACACTAAAAACTAAAGTGTTAAAACTGACACTTTCAAGGTGTTAAACCCATTCTAACTCTTAGGGTTTGATTTTAACACTCAAAGTGCAATGCTTTAAGCACTTTGACATTACAATCGTCAGATGCATCTGAAACTTGAATGGATGGCACTTCCCATGTGTCTAGCATTGGTGGTTCTAACAGAATCGTCCATAATTTGATTTGCGCTTGGTGGGTACATAATTAAAAGGACACAACGCAGATGACGCGGATCAGGCTCGAGAGTTCGAGCCTGATCCGCGTCATCTGTGTTGTTTCCTTCTAAGTGTCGCGACATTACACTTGTCAAGTGGTATTATTGTAACACCTGTCAAGTTCTGGGATATCTACACTTGAACAAAGTGCTAGTTCAGCACTTAGTAAGTGTTAAATACAGCACTTCAAGTGTAGTTTTTAACACTTTAGTTTTTAGCGTGTACTTGTTCATTTGCATGATCATTATACTGTATCAATAGCTGGAAATAGTCATTCTAAACCATTTACTCAATGCGGGTAGCACACTATACTTACAAATTACGAAAACATTTTCAATTTTGCCTCAAAAAACAAAACTTATAACCCTCATTGGAATGATCGCAACGAGCTCGTTCCAAAGAGGGGTTATAAGCTATGTTTTTGAGACAATAATTGAAAATATAATAAAATTTGAATGGAGATTTTTAACATAGCGCTGGCTGGTTTTGACCGTTACGTTGGGTAAAGGGTTAATGCTGTAAATCATCAACGACACGGCATTTATTCAGCTACTTATTAGGGCAAGTGATTAATTGGTTAACCAGAATTAATCCACGTGATTAATTGTTCAAGAAAACCCTTTAGCCATTTCAGCGCTGTTGATTGTACATTTGCACAGATCAGTATCTCCACCTCCCACTTTTCTATCCCTGTCATCTCTAATAGGTCTTTAACCCTTTACCCAACGAATCGCAAGCATCCGCCCGCCTAATATGCAAATTCAGCAGTTGAAATATTATTTTTCAAAAAATTTCAACAAAACCATATCATGTGACCCCTCGTTGGAACGAGCTCGTCGAGCTCGTTCCAACGAGGGGTCACATGATATGGTTTTGTTGAAATTTTTTGAAACAATTGAAAAAATGATATTTAAAATAATAAATTTTGATATCGTCTGCGTTGGGTAAAGGGTTAAAGCATGACACATTTTGGTCTTTATTCATCAGACATGATTGTCTTTCACATTATCAAACTCGGCTGACATGGCTTCAAAAGCGGCTGATATGATGCCGATGTCGCCCGATATGAACCGAGCTAGGGTTGTCCCCCTTGATGCGTTACTAGGCGCAGCCAAAATTGTTTACATTGTAATGTACGCGGTTATTTGCCGAAGGCAATCAGAAAATAATTGAGCTACCACACATGGTGAAGTTGTTTGAAGCAGATGTTTGTATGATGAGGAAGTTATCGTCAGATCATCTAAGTTAAGCAACGTCGAGCCCGGTTAGTCCTCGGATGGGTGACCGTCCTAGCGATCGATTCGGACTCCCGCGTTGTGTCCTTGGGCAAGGCACTTAACCCCGATTGTCCACATGGGGGCACGATGACGCCGTGTACTAAGGCGTACTGCACGTCGATGGTGCGCATGTCTTCAACCAACCTAACCCTGTCTGTGCTGCAGTGCGGAGTTACGATGTTGGGGAGCTTACAGCTGCTCGTCGTTGCTCGGTGAATCTCTCCGGGTACTCCGGCTTCCTCCACCCGTAAAATTGCCGCGGTCATGATCAGCCATTGAGCATAAGTATGTGACCTTAAACACCAATAAATAAATAAATAAAATGTATGATGAGGAACTAATGCTGGCAATAAATAATGAGTTCGTGGATGAAGAGAAGAAAGAAGAGAGTTGTACAGAAGATTTATCGCAATCTAAAATTCAGAGGCGTAAGCTGAGATACGTAGAAGCGGGAGAAGAGATAGTTTAGCTATCAGAACATCGCGGCTTGAACCAGTGGCGGCGCTATAGGGGGATATGGGGGGGGGGGGGGTACTTACCCCTCCACT